>JARFOC010014516.1:0-10555 GCA_031763485.1 Osmoderma eremita | reverse complement strand
TCCCTCGTATTTTCGTATTTGGCCGTGTACCACACCGGAGGGTGCTGTATTGCAATAACGTGAAGTTGCGTGTTACCCGCGAAATGTACAGGGCTCGCGTTTCTCTTTAATTGCTGTTTTGTGCCGGGGTGCAAGGTATATCGTACGTACCGCGATCTGGCATACTTGCATTTATACCTGTCTATACGCACGCAAAGTTCTAAGAAGATGTGGGCATACGTGTATAATTGAATAATACGTTAAAGAGCAAATAGTAAGTAACCGCACCACAAGTAATGTTAGTTAATATAAAACGTATAAATATATCAATGAACTAATGTCAAGCTCTTTAAACAAGAGGGCAGTACCTGAACGTTTGCAGTTGCGATTAATTGTAAATATTTGCAATTTTGAGTGTCATCCGAAGTGGAAACACACTACGATCTGTCAGAGATAGAGGCTTGGAGGACCATAGGTCAATTGGCAAGTGGAAATGTTGGGCGAAGCGCAAGGTCGGCCAACATCAACAACACCGTGAAGCAATCGATCCCTGTCGCAACTGGCACGTAGAATCCCACTTCTAATGCAATCCGGTTCCGAATGGAGTTTGCTGCTGCGATTAGAAAGCTAGTATCAACGCAAACAATTAGAAACCGTTGCGTTTGCGGATAACGAGCCTATCAACTTGGGTCATAATGTATTATTCAAGCATTATTCAGCGAGCAATCCAAATTTACCTTGCAGCCAGATAATAGACGACACATGCAATAACCCACAATTTGTCCGAAAAAGGCTTCAATACGAGGGCGACGGTGTCATTATCGTATGGGCTAGGATAAGGACTGGAAGGTACATTTAGCTTTATTTCATAGAAAATAGAGATCTCACTAACTAGAGATATCTGAATGGGATTTTGCCATCTATTATTGTTCCGTATGCAGCGGTAGTGGAAGAGCAATTTTGCTGGACAATAATGGTCGTCCCCATAGCGCAAACATCGTGAACAACAAGCTTCGTGAAGTGCTGGTCTAGGGAGAATGGAGTGGCCAACTAATTCCCCAGATATTGTGTCAAAACAAAACACGATTGGGACGCTTTAGCAAGGCATGCTGCTGTCGTAATGCTTATATCTGGGCATTGGAAAATCCACATGCTGTTCGTCGTAATCATTTCCAGAATAGATTTTCGATAAACGTTTGGGACGGACTGGTCAACGGACAACTTATTGACCCATTTGCGTTGCCAAATCGAATGAATGGATATGATTATCTCTTGTTTTTGCAAAATCATTTGACGGAACTAGCAGTTCCTTCGAATGTACGTCGACAAATGTGGTTTCTTCACGATGGCGCACCGGCGCATTTTAATCGTTTAGTTCGCCAACATTTAGATAATGTGTTTGAAAATTGTTGGATTGGTCGAGGTGGTCCTATGCCATCGCCTCCTCGATCACCCGACCTGAACCCTCTTGATTTCTACTTATGGAGCGTTATGAAGACCATGGTATACACCAACGACATAATTGATTTAGATGATCTTCGTAACCGCGTTGAGGCAGCTGCGGTGACAATTTGACGGCAAGGCCAAGGCCTAGTAAATTATACCAATTCATGGATACGTCGAGCGAGACGTTGCGTTCAACAAAACGGCGATAACTTTGAACAACTAGTGTGAAGTGGATTCCATGAGAAACATTAAAAACATTGTTTAAATTAATAGCGGTTATAAATAAAATAAATAAAAACTACAATTCCTTTTTAACATTAATTTCTCCCTTATTATGCACCTTTGTTAAGATATTTTTACGTTATTTTAAGATGTTTAATCACCCCTTGAAAATAAAATCACAAGACCGTAAACAGCCTGTATATATATAGAGCGAATTCTGCTGCGGATAAGCTCAATAAATAAAAGAGACGGCTAGATGCTCAGTTTTTTAGAATACCCATTACTCTGTTGTACGGATGCTAGCCAATGTATCTTTAGCTAATTTGTAGATACATCGGAGGAATACATTTCTTCTCCGTCACTTTAGACTCCCTACGCGGAGCACGAGCGCCTGCAGTCGGTAACTCGAAAATATTAGGGAAAAAAATAAAAATGTTGTTTGTTGTCGATACCGAAATAAGCTAAGAATATCTTCATGTTCATTTCATAGTCTAGTTTGTCTTTTTTTAACAAAATCGATTCCTAATCCACACAACAAATGGATTTGAACCCACACAAATTTAATTTTAGAACTGAAAGTTGTTAATTTTATCACATGAAATGGATGTAAATTATGTGAGGTAAAAAGTGATTAAACTGGCAAATTATTTATTTATTGTGAAAAAAGAAGTGGTATATATTATAGCAGTTAAAACACTGGCAATGCATCTGTCCCATTGATTTGAATAGATATTCCAATGTCGTACTAACATTAGAGCTCGATCGATAAATATTATTATAATGAAAAAAGCAAATTACTTTCTGTTATATACAAGATTTTAACGTCATGAATCACAACCAGTAAAATAGGAATTGGGACACGTCACTCATTTCGCAAACAATTGCTCTAGCAACTACACCAGTTATAAAACCTTTTTATAGCTGCGATTCCTAAATTTTTGGAAGCACGAACCGAACGAAAAAAAAACATGTGCGTATAAAAATTCGCGGCTGCCAAAACACGTTCCGTTGTAGGAGATCTAACAATGTAATAATTCTTCGCACGTTCGTTATGTGAGATAAAGTCAAGTTCAGGGTTCGTCCGGTTTACAAAATATTTATATAATTATAGAATGGACGCAATGAAAATATACCAGCAGTCAAAAATCGTTTATTATAAATCTATTTCATTTTTATTGGGAAATTGGGAAAGGGATTTGCCGACAAGATTAAAAAGTATAAAAATTGTGTGAAATAAGATTATTTTTGTGCTTGTACATTATACAGGTGCAGCAACAGTATGCCCGTCTTTTATTACTCCTAGATAGAAGTTTGATGCTTTGGGGATGTAATATAGTATCAATTGCGCATCTTTTGAAAATATATTTCGATATATACTGTGTGTTTCATAAAAATGGTAGCACAAAAAAAATCACTTTTTTAAATGAAACATCCCTGTATATTATTAGATTATTAAAGATCCCCATCTACACACTATTCATCTCCAGATTATGAAAGTAACCTGTTCTGCGGTTTTCGAGATACAACTGTTTATGTAAAAAATTTGAAAAATCGCATATCCCAAAAAAAGCATTCCTCGTCCGAGCGCTTTCAAATTTAGCAATAAAAGTTGTTGTGTGGATTGGTTGAGATTGAGAGATGTAATTTTTTGCTATCGCCGGATGTATAGGCTGATCATCAGGAAAGTATCAACTTTACCAATTTCAAAATGATTTGTCTGGATCTTGTTAAATGAAACACCTGTATATTATGACTACATAACTACAGAACAACATTCTACCAATGAATGGAAGATCAAAATGGAGGGAGAAATGCCTAATCTGAATATTATATCTTACTAACATCAATAGGTGTTATCTCAATTACAGTTATCAATCATCAATGGAGATTTGAATTATAGAAGTACCTCTAGCATACAAAATAAACCGAGAGTTTTGGGAATGCAAAACTAGACGCAATAGACACACTGTTCGAATTACTCCTCCCGCACAAGTATTAATTAATTCGGGACGACACGTGTTTCGGGAATACGTGGATTCCCATCATCAAGTCCGGCACCGAATGAAGGTCTGTTGACCCTGTTGGCATTGGCAGTAGCGCAAATGCAAGTCTTGTGCATGTGCTACGTATTGTTTTTATTGCCGGATGGTCATCAGGAAAGTATTGACTTTACTGATTTCAAAATGATTTTTCTCAATTTCGTTAAATGGAACATCCTGTATGTTATAACTAGAAATAATGCAGAATGTAATCCCCCATCAATCCATATTAGGTTTCCCTATACGTATTTTCAGCGGTTTCTACAATAACCCAGAATAATCGACAATTCGTAAAGTTAGTGTACCTAAAAGATTATCAAGTTGGCGACCGATAAGAAATGGCACGTTGCCAAAGTATGAAAAGTACAGTGAAGAGTGTTCGTTTTACCTCAAAACGAATTACTCTAAAGATGATATGATTTTCATACAGGGAGAAATAGAAGGCAATCCTTTTTTAGCCAGCACAATTTATAATGAAAGATATCCAAACAGGACACAACTAGAAAAGAGAGTTTTTGAAAAACTAATGACGACATTTATTAAAACGGGAAATGTTGTTTACAAGAAATTCGATGGAACAAGAAGAACAAGAACTTAAGAAAATGATTTAAACGTCTTGTTGGCAGTTGAAGATCCAAATACAAGCCAAATATCTATAAGTAAGAACGCAGGTGTATGTGGACGATCTGTTCTACGAATATTAAAGAAAAATCGTTTACATCCTTACCATATTCAGTTACATTAGGAACTTACCGAACGGGATTTCGAAAAACATTTTCAGTTTTGTAACCGGGCCAATGATAAATTAAAATGAAATCCCTATTCTATTTTTAAGGTGTTATTTTCTGACGAAGTAACTTTCCATAAAAATAGATCGATAAATAAGCATAACTTTCGTTAATATAAAAGTTCTGCAATTTTGCGACAAGTGGATCAACAACATCACTGGAGCCTTGACGTTTGTGGAGGCATAATCAGCGAGTATGTTGTAGGACCTCATTTTTTTTTTGAAAATAATTTAAATGGTTCTATGTACTTGGAGTTCTTACAAAAGGAACTCCCACGATTATTGGCAAATGTCTCTCCTAAAATCCGGGAATAAATGTGGCTCCACAAAGCACCTCCACACTATTGCTTTACGAGATCATCTGAATAACACGGATCCCGAGAGATAGTTGAGAAGAAATGGTCCTGTAAGATGCCCGTCTAGATCTCAGGACTTAACACATCTTGATTTTTATTTATGGGTAAATTGTATATGCTGAGACTCCAACAACGATGGTGCACATGAAGCAGAGAATTATTAACGATTTTCAGGCACTACAACTGAAGAAGAATTAAGGCGAGTTCAGAGAGTATTCATAAGTAGAGTCAATCTTTGCTTGCAACAAGAAGGAAGGCACTTCCAACATATCTTAGGTTACCTTAGGTTTTTCTTTCTTTCATTATCATCTCTCTATTTGATTATCACTTTAAATTAAGTATTACATAATATTTTATTAAATTCGTTAAGTTTTGCATTACTTTTAATAATACATGCTAACTTATGGCGAGAGATTGTTGACGATGGATGATTAATTGAGTTGTTGTTTTTTGGGCAATCTCCATCGTTTGTTGGTTTTTGTTGATCCTACGTTTGGTGGACAAATCACTGACGGCTGACAGATCTCTATGCGCTGTAATTCCCTACTTATTCAGTCTCCCGTATTGTGGTTGCCGGTCTTCTGCTTAAGCATAAGCAGAAGAACAGCAGTTCTTAATCATTGGTAACCAGACATCTTTGATTTCCAGGCTTGGTGTGCTTATGGCATTTGTTGTTGTAGCCATATATGCCGCTTCTTTTAATTTTCTCCTGATGTAGTGTTCCTCTCATGCTAGGATTATCGCTCTGTCCCATTCAATCCTGTGTTCTTTTTCCCAAGCATGTAGTGCCAAGCGCGATTTTTCCGTTTCCCGCAGTCGATAACGAGAACCATGGAAGAACATACATCGGAAAAACAGGCAGACCTCTGCAAGTCAGAATCGAAGACTGGTTCGGCTGGGGGAAACGGAAAAACGGCGGTAGGCACTACATGCGTGGGAAGGAGAACACAGGATTTAAATAGAGAAAAGGGACTGTTTTAGATAATGTGGATGATGACACGAAGAACAGTTTGCCACACAGTAAATAAAGTATGGGCAGATACGTCAATACATACTTTATTTATGGAAAGAATGAGTATAGGCCTTAAAAACCCTTCAGACAAAGGGAAAAGCCTTATTATTGTGCACAAGGTTCAGAGCAAGGATTCGTGGAGAATGGACTGCTTCTGTTTGGTTCAAAGAAAACGGGAGATTACCACGAAGATATGAATGTCGAGAGTTTCGAAGGCTCCCCCGGTTTAAAAGAATTCTCCTGTCATTTTAAATAATGTCCCTTACTATAGCAGGAGACTGTTTAAATCACCAACAGGTAATAATCGAAAGGTGGAAACAAAAGAGTGGACGAGGAAAAACAATATTACTTATGAGGAAAATATGGTTAAGACCGAATTGTGATGTTTAATTAAGCAAAATTTATCTGACGCTGCAAAATACACTGTTGACGAAATGATTAAAAATACTAATAGAAAGGTATTTAGATCGTATCCACCGTGTTACAGGTGAAAATTGGAGAGGTGCTATTAGCCATGTGACCGATATTGAGAAGAAAATTTGGGAGCTATAATAAACTAAAATTAAGCATATTTTAGCAAATTAAAAAAAAAAGTTATAACACTAAAATTATTTTACTTCGTATTTACAAAGAGGAATTCAAATTTAAAGTTGTTTAATTTGTTACTCATGTCAAATACTAATTTATGGGCATTCATTCTTATATGACACATGTATGGTGGTGTAAATCCAACTTTTCGGTGTTCCAACAGCTCGGCGGTGTTACTTACTGCATCTGTTGGGCGATTCAACTATAGATACAAATTGACTGAACTCTATTAAATTGGAAATAGTAGAGCTTTTATTGAGGAAACCATGTTGATTAATGCTTACGTAGGACTACTTTCGTTGGGATATGTGATTTTCCAATTTTTTAACAGAAACAGTTGCAACACGAAAACCACAAAACAGGTTACTTTCATAATCTGAGGATAAATGGAGTGTAGTTGACGATCTTTAATAATGTAAAAATATACAGGCTGTTCCATTTAAAAAAGTGGATTTTTCTGTGCCACCTTTTTTATGAAACACCCAGTATATCGAAATATATTTTCTGCAGATGCACAATTAATACTATATTACATCTCCAAAATATCTAGATTGCTACCTAGCATACAAAACAAACATACTTTTCTACGTGTACATATGATATAAAACAATAATTACATTTTTTATCTAACTCCATTCCAATTGGAGCCGGCCAAGTTTCATTTTTATCTCCCCTTGTTGTTGCTCGATACGAAGAAGATTTATTTAATTAAAATCTGAACGTTTTGACGGCAGGAGCAAACGTCATTTGCAGGCAACAGAACCTCCATAATTAGCGAGTTTCTCATTCCGGAGTGATCGTCATGCGTAGAAATTTTTTGTCAGAGAGGATCGTCAGTCGTTTTATTACGCAAGGGGAACACGGATGCCTATTGTATTTACGAAAATATTTCCTATTGTAAAATATTCCGGACGCAACTCGAACGTAAATGAAACTCGCAATCTCGCGCGCTGACTAAATTGAAAAATTATCGATGACGCTGGGACGCATTTTCGTATAATAACGTAATTTTGTCGTTTCCTTCGTATAACGGCTTTAGTTTGATAACTTCATTTGAATAACGTACATATGTGTAAGTAAATGCTGATGCAATGCAGTTCAATACGTACATTTATTCCCTAGAGCAAGTCGGATGGAAATAACGATGCTACAGAATTTTCACTTTAAGAAATACAGCGGCTATGCGTAGTTTCAACAGGACATTGCTGGATTTGTCCGATATGAATCCTTCAAACCAATACCATTGGGTAGGAAGTGCGATATTATTCTTCAATTTATGAACAATCACTTGAAGATTAATCAATTGTTTGTAGCTTTATCTGACACCTTACTGAAGCATTTGCTAACATTTCACTTGCAACTGAAGTAATGACCAACAAATTGTTCATGTTACAAAATATAATAAAAACAAAAACACTACGTGCGACACATTCAGGACATGATTTTATATATATCTAAACAATATATAATCTGCTGAACAATAAACAAAACAATAACGATTTCCATTTGTTCTTGTATTGTGCACAATTTTAAAGCAGTCAATAAAACCCCATTTCTAGCTGCAATTCTAAGAATTGTAAGTTAAAGGCCGTTTGACACGATGCTAGATTTGTCCGATTTTCGTACTATATCCATCATACACTTGATACTATACTAGAAAGTCCAGCTAGTTTACTTCATAGATTTGATCCTATTTTTCTATTCAACTTCCTTACTAGAAATGCAATGGGCATGTGTGAAATATAATGCCAACCCAAATTAAGAAAACTAGAAGTTGTAGAAATCTGGCTCATTGTGTTTATAGAAGTAAGATAACCTAAACCCAAAAGATACAATGTACTTCAGTTGGCAGTGATATACTGATGAAGTTAACGCCAATATACTATTTGGGAACTACAATCTTCAAGTATAGTAATAAGTATAGTTTCTAGAATGAAATATTGGATGACAGCTAGTATCGTGTCAAAAGGGCTTAAGGGAGAATCAAAATACTATATACGGGAAAAGAACTAGTCATAACGAAGCATGCAAGGAATCAGAACAGACGGTACCTTATACATTTATTGATTGAAATACAACTTAAAGAACAATGGTTTCAGTTATTGCTATTATTATTACTATTAATATAATTGATTAGAGATGGATCTAATTGAATTAAAAGATTGTACAAATCTATAATTAAAGGGAAAGAATAAATTAATTACGTTAATTTTATAAACAAATATGTAATAATATTATGTCAAAAGTTTAAAAAACAAATAAAGGGTTTCTAAATTGACAAACATAGTACCAGTTTTCTTTTTTATAAAAAAAATTAGAATGGTTATAACAGTTACTGATTTTTTAAAATAATACTCCAATATAATATTTATCTTAAGTTGGTAGTATTGGTTTTAAAAGTAATTACCCTTAAATGTTTGATAACGTGTATCATTTATAAAAGCCATCTTTTTCTATAACTGTTTCCACTTTCCAAAACTCCAAAACGTAATAATTCTTAAATATTGGAACAATAAATATATAAGGCAATAATTAGAAAAAAACAATTCGTTTAAGGCAGGGCTATTTCGGATCCTATAGTCCTATAACTCAATAAAGTAATTAGTAAAATTATTTTGTTCGCCCTGTAATTCTAAATATATTTAACTTGTTAAGTTTAACTAATTGACTAAATGCGAAGTAGAAATCCGAGAACATACTGTACATGAAAATCCAAAACATGTTATGACCAATAGTAGGTATTGCAATGTTATACAAACTTGTAATTACACAAATAATGAATTTTAATAGTAATAATAAATTTGGATTTCTTTTATTTATGTCAAGTTGACACAAGCGGGGCAACCTTTGAATCACAATTAACTGACACTCCCGTAACCACTCCGCAATATCCCTGTCATCATTACCACGGCAATCCATTACTATAGTGCAGCTCACGTTTTAAAGGAAGTATTGCTCTTACGGACCATATCCATTCTTTTTTATTTTATACGTATTTGTATAAGTCTATCCTTTTCTATGACGGCGATTGTGGCCACATATTTATTTGGAGGTTGCTCGTATTATTCACTGTTTCTGTCATTTGTCAATTTCAGTTCAACAAATCAGTTTCTTCTAAAAACTATTACCACCATCAATACTGTTGTTTATTGTAAGTATAATGAAAACAACTATATGATTACATCTAATACAAAGATGATGAATTTGTAGAATTGAAGCTTACAAGCGAAGGCGAAGGGGAGAAATCTATTCGCTAAAAGAAAAGTGAATGATTTTGAATTGCTATACATATTTTGTTAAAAATATGAATGTTTCCGGGGCAGTAGAAGAAACTAGTAAAGCGTTTGGTTGTGGCATAACAATAGTATATTCTCTTCGTAAAGCAAAAAAAAACAGCAACCGGCAAAGGTTGTAAACCAGGAAAAAGATAAAGTTATTCGCAAGAATTCTCATTTACAAGTTTATTATGAACACATTCAAACACTTGTTTGACGAAAAATTCACAGCTTTCTTCTACGAAATATTCAATCTACGATTAGTTGCAGTAAATAGTGAAGTAGATTTACCCAATTTCTCAAGAAGTACACTGTGCAAGTTCTAAACCGACGACATGTGAAAAAATTGGAAAGAGGAATGTTGATGGACCATGATAAGATGGCATCATGAATATTTACGTGCTATTAAAATGAATGAGAAACATTGTTTTACTGATAAAATCATGGGTGAATACTGGACTTTATAACAAAACTACTAGACTGACATCACAGTAACAAGCATTTCTTGAGAATTATGCCTGTGCTAATTCAGCAAGGATACGAGAATGATTTATTACAGAATTGACAAAATGACATTGAACATGCTATGAAAAGTAAGACAATTAATATTTAGCATAGTGGTTTTATTTTACTTGTATTTTATCAATTTTATTTGAAGAAGAAATGTGGAAATTGGACGAGATGCAATATGAACCCAAAGAATTTATTATTAAGTTAATATTGGCCTCATCTTCGGATACTCTTTAATTTGAAACATTTATTATAGAGTAAAGGTAGCAAGGATTGTGGGGCAGCACGATAAACACACTGTTCGGATTACTCCTCCCGCACAAGTATTAATTAATTCGGGA
>JARFOC010014505.1:0-10555 GCA_031763485.1 Osmoderma eremita | reverse complement strand
GTTCCTGTTAATATCGATTCTAAATTTCTCTCGAAAGGGCCCCATGCATCCCAGTGCCCCCACCTGGCTTAAGACGGCCCTGGATGTATGATCGCAAGTTTGCCTTCATGTGATAAAATCGGAATCTCTCCTTAAAGCGTCCTCTAGCTTATCTATAAAACAATGCCTGTCTTGCTGAAACAGTTATACCGTCCTATTGATTGCACACAACAGCTCCATACATGTTAAAAGCAACATATACTAGCAACATGCGTAGATATTCAAATATAACACCGATACATTAGTGCCCAGTGGTTCAACTACAATCATAAGCTTCAAAACCCGAATAACCTTGTAGTATCGTAGCATTGTGTTTCAGCGTGGTCAAAGTAAACAACATAAGGAGCACGATATTTATCAATGAAACAGATAACACTTTTAGCTAAATATTTATTAGAAAATTAGCTTTATCTTTTAAGTAACTAAATATCCGTATTGTATATGTGTTAATAGATATTAAAAAGTAGATATATGCTCATACATACAAACATACTTCATAATATTTACATTTCGCGAATGTTTATATATATTAGCACGTGGGTGTAATAAAATTATAATTTATGGTACAACAATATTATACACGGGACGAAAATTACAGGGATACATGGATTTTCATCGTTTCCTGCAATACGTATGTTTAATTACTACCCCACAGTATTTGCACTCTTTATTTCAGTATTTTAAACAAAAATTTAAGCGAAGCAAACCTTGAAGGGATGATTTTCATAAGACACCCAATTAGTATACTACTAATTCGTGATTTCCACCTAGAAATTCCTGTTGAATATACAGACTGACGTATTGGTGTGGCAAAGCTCGATATGTTCATTCTCATATAAGATATCAAAAAAACTTATTTACGAAAATTGTAGACAGTCCTAAACTTAACATTTTAAAATTATTTTCATATACACAGGATGTCTCATATTACCAGGGTGAACCAAACACACGTTTTCTTGAATGGAACATCCTGTATATTTTTTCGGATTTAGATTAAGCTCATGCCTCATAACCCCAATATATAATTTCATTGAATTATACAGGGTGTTTCAGAAGTTATGGTCAATTTTATATGCAAATCACTGTAGGTTCAAAGTCTTGTATACTGCAAACAACACAATCTGAATTTTTTGTTTTACAAACATAGATTTCTGATATTGGTCTACTTTTATACCAAAGTTTACATTTTTTCCAAAATTGTCAAAACTGAATATAGGGCGAGTCAAAACCCAAATACATTTATTTCTCAATTATTTTAAGTGGATCACCCTGTATTTTATATCATAAAAAGAAAGAATACTTTAGTGACTTTCATTTTTATTAAGCACTCTCTATAACTAAGGTCATAACTTCTAAGATATTTTAAAGTCTGTTTATAAAAGTGAGATTTTTAGAAATTATTTTAATATAACAAGCTAGTCATGGAAAAATGACAGTTAATGTTTAATACAACTACAACATACAAACAATCATGTTTTTTTCCGTGGACTCTCCTGGCCAACATAAGTGTTATCCCTGCCTTGGTTTTGACTCTGTAAACCTGTCTGTTCCGAGTAAGTCTTGGGTCCAGAATGACTCCAAGGTATTTTACTTCCTCAGACAACTTTATCTCTTCACCTAGGAGTCTTAACGGTCCTAGGCCGTCCAGTTTCCACCTTCTTTTGAATGCTATTGTGGTCGTCTTAGGATTTATTTTAAGTCTTTCTTCCTCGATTCATTTTTGTACAACCTGTAGTGCGTTTTGCATTTCAACCATACTTATGGCACACAACAGATATTCCAACTACGACCAGTACGACAATTGCATCATATGCAGATGACACTCTCATTATGGCATCACGCATAAATCCTGCAATAGCGTCTCTTTGATGGTCATTTAAACTGGGGAAAACAAACCTGGCCTGAACGAATTTAAATAGGAATGGTATATAGAAAGATGTACCTGCTGGTTTATGAATCGGATAGCAAAACTAAGCCTAGGAGACAAATTGCTTATCTACAGGTGTAGGTAAATATGTTAAAACCGATTTGTTTCTACAGAATTCAAATTTGAGACATTGCCAGCGAGCTATTCATTATTTCTTTTTCAAATCGAAGTCTTTTAATCCGTTATGTCAAATTTGCAGTGCCAATCTTATTTATCGGAATTTTCAAGTACCAACAGTTAAAAAAAATCGTAACTACAAAAGAAAAATTCTGAAAATTACTTGCCAAAGCTCTAGCAAGTGATATCATATGAATATATAAACATCAATGAAAATGTCTGTACGCTACTAATGCGGTGCATCACCAGCTGTGCTATATGATCCAAAAGCATTATGTGGGGATATTTTTACATGTTCATTAATGTTTACATATGCATATAATATCGTTGTGACAATAACTACATTCTACTAAGTCCTAATTATCTTGACAGACCTCAAAATTATCGGAACACACCAAACTAATGCCTTCCACACACGGACCACTTTATGTCCATTAATTCTAATGACCATTAAGTAAGTTAGAAATTTACAAACTAAAGTGATGCATGTAGAAATCAGGCTTGCGCAATATCATATATCAGCTGTTTTGTTTGCGGTTATGTACATTACAGTATTCATATTTAAATGATGGTATTACCGCAAAAAAAGAATAAAAGTGAGAATAAGGTGGTAATTGGAACTAGAATTATAATGGGGTAGTTGCACTAACATGTAATATGTTTATAATAATGTAAAATCTGAGATTATAAATTTATAACCTCTTGAAACTTAATATTGTAAATATAAACAAAACAGCAATTGTAACCTAATAAATTTGGTAACTGTCATTTACAAACGCGGTATTTTTAAATTCATCGGTGATTATAACTGATTCCCAGTGGCGAAATTTCCCGAATTCGTGGCCAAAAGTCAAAATAGGGAAGTCCTTAAATGTTTATGTTTCTTAAGCGTAATTGATGTAATTGATCTATTGTTATCCAGCTATCACCCCTACCCCTACCCCACCCTTTTACATATAAATGAAGCGCCACCGAAATATATTAGTCTAAAGTTAGTATTTCTAACGGATAGGTATTTATAGTTCTGTGAGAGGGTGTGCTTTGTGATTTATTTAAACAATTGTAAGGTGAACTATTTTAATAAGTGAATATGGAACTTGTTGCTGTTGGTAAGTAAATCATTTTATAGTAAATACATGCTCAAATTGTTTACACGAAATGATTGAGAGAAGATCTTTCTTGTGTTTTCGGTTAGGCAAAAAGTAATCTATCAAGCGAGATCAAGCGGTGAATTTTTGCTTATATCATACCTTAAAGTGTATAAAATGAGTTTTTGAAGAAAAAATACTGCGATATTTTGCGATGTTAGGATATTTTAAATTTAGAAGATATCTAAGCGTTCTTTTTGCTCACGGGCCCACGATCCAAATGTTTCGTTAACCCGCAATGAATTAGTTCAATATCTAAAGGGTTGTTTAAGGAATGGTGTAATTACTTATATGAGGAAGTAAGAACAGTTATCGGAAGTGATATGTTATCAACAAAGGTGAAACAAACTCTGGTACATTTTATATTTCAATATAAAAGTAAATGGGCTGCTGCATCTCGAAACTGACACTGAAACGTATCATTTGTCTCCGAAAAAAAGTGATAGGCCATCTAGTGATTTTTCTGAAAGTAGTGAACGATCAAAACGACGAAAAAAGGATTGCGAACTGAATATGGCTCCGAAGAACTAAGTTACTGCTCAAATGTCACTTAGGGCGGAAGGACAATTAAATTTAAAGATATTATAGTTTCAACCGTTAATAGTGCACAGAAGTACAGAGAAGCCTACCGCAGAGCAGGTGTTGTACCGTATTCTGCTGATAAAGCTTTATCAATATTTGTAGAAGCGAAACTTACAAAATTTCAATATAAAATTATCCGAAATGCAGCTCGGGAAAACAATAGCGATCTCTACCCTAATTATGAAGCTATTACCGCGGCAAAAAAGTGCTATTCTGAAAATATGAACATTACTGAATCCATAGCAGAAGTGCCTTTACAAAATTTACTCAATCACACGGTTTCACGTCTATGTCAAGCCATGGAGGAAGGTATTGATGCTCTGAATATTGAAGAAATACGTAATCTTCACCTGATAACAATTCTCTAATTCGTTTATCCTAATCCCTAATTACATATTATTAGTGTAATTTGTATTAATATTAAGCATATCTGCCGGTTTCAACCAATAGCACCACTAATTACATGAAATAATAATCATCGGTTTCCGTTCTGCTGTCGTTACATATTTCCTTAATAGATACTGTATGTAATCATGCATATAAATATTATATATAGAATTTATTACGTCGTTTGTGCCCTTTTAATGCCCTTTCATCACAAAAATTTCAAAATATACGTTTATAAAGCGAAATATGTATTTTGACCACGAATCCGGGAAATTTCGCCACTGTGCGATGGCCTGTTTCAAACGCCGTAAGTTGATATGGCCACTAGTGTAATATCAATGTGACATGTGAGAAAATAAATTGTCAATTTACCCTTAATGGTCATTAAAGTGGTCCGTGTGTCGAAGGTATAACAAGCTTAAAGACCCAAAAACTAAAAAGATTTGTTTATTCCGTTATGACTCATCCATAACAGTGATCTCTTACTTTATACACTTTTTAACAGCATAAATTTCTTGATTTTTAAGTATTCCGAAACATCTAATATACCTACAGGTTTAAATGGTTGTGCAAGTAATTTAAATAAAATCTATCTTATTGGCCTACTACATATTATCGAATTTCGAAGCGTTGCTTAAGTGCTTGAACATCTCTCATAGTCATTACGATTATTTCTAACAAATATAGACCCTTAATGGTCATTAAAGTGGTCCGTGTGTCGAAGGTATAACAAGCTTATAGACCCAAAAACTAAAAAGATTTGTTTATTCCGTTATGACTCATCCATAACAGTGATCTCTTGCTTTAAACACTTTTTAACAGCATAAATTTCTTGATTTTTAAGTATTCCGAAACATCTAATATACCTACAGGTTTAAATGGTTGTGCAAGTAATTTAAATAAAATCTATCTTATTGGCCTACTACATATTATCGAATTTCGAAGCGTTGCTTAAGTGCTTGAACATCTCTCATAGTCATTACGATTATTTCTAACAAATATAGACCATCTCCGGTCCTACCTTTCATTAACGTTTACTAATTAACTGTAAGCTTCACTTCAAAGGAACACCGATGTCGATCGTAGAAAGTAATTAAGAACAACTACGAAGCACTTCAGTGTTATACAACGTTCCCATGCATTATGACCGAATACAATGGAGCTGGCGCAATGGACAAACGATCTACAAAACACGTCACTAAACCCAATCGACGTAAATTCACGGAAGTGTAAACTACGAGTTGACATCCACCTTCCGAAAACAACTATCCACTAATCGGACCTGGCAAGTATAGTTCCTATAATGGAATTGGTGGCTAAGGTAAATCGAGTATGGCACATGGAATTGATGTAAAAGTTTAATTTAATTCAATTGATCATCCACTCACCCTACAAATTTCATTACTTACTTGCGTCATTTAGAACAAGTATTAATTGAACATCCACCACTCTGTTCCGAAGTAGCACGCAGAAGTTTCCCTCTTATTCTAAATTGAAGCATTGAATGTATTCGGAGTTTTAATCCATTGTATTTCCATCCGTTACGCTTAAAGCAAAGAAAAAAAAATGATACTGACCACAAATGAGATTTCTGGGCGGGTGACTGTTTTCTCTGCGGTTATCTGTTTTCGTCGGAGAGTTTTGATCGAGATAAAAACCGGTAGCGAAAAGTTTGGGCTTCGCTTACTATTTTTGCGGGTGTCTGAAAAATTCGCTGGGCTTTTGTCCCGGATAGCGTTATATGACGTTGGTGGATTATACAACTCAAATAGGAAAGATATGATATATGGGAAAATGTACGTCAGTCGCATAAAAAAATGTATTTGGATGTCACGGATTTATAAAATATGATTTATTATGTATTTTTATTTAGATTGCTTGAGAGTGTTTTGTTAAATTGTGCTCGCACGTAGTTGTATTTGGATTGTCGTAAGATTTATTGTTTTTATTTTCGCGGTTTTAACTAAAAAAACTCTCGAATCAATTAAAATATTAGAGTGAATGGTATCAATTCGATAATATATTTGGTAAGGGGTAATTAAGGACAGGATGAAAGATTTGAGGAGTTTGGGCGCAATGATGGATTTGTTTAGTCCATCATTTAGTCGATAGATGGCGCATGAGTAATTCGCCTTATAAATTTTTGAGAGGTTGTGGTAAATATTTACCTTTATATTTTGTGGAAGTTTGTCAATTGGGGTTAATTCGAAGGTAAGTATCTTTTATATATTGTTGAAGATACAGCTTTTAGCTATGGTTTTATATGACTTATCATTTTGTTTTGTGAAATGGCAATAATGTTCAATTGATTCAAACAAAAAGATATACGTTGGGGTTAGGTGTTACATTTTCGATGGGGTAATTTGTCCCTGTGCCAATTTGCCCTGTGCTTGAATAGTGGATAGGTAAATACATATATATTATCGTGTTAAAACAGATGGTTAGAACATACAAGAAGAAAACGGAACTATTGACTAAAACATATCTAATTATTGCAAGAGCAGTAGCAACACGGAATCCCCCAATTTGAATCAGAAAAGCAGCGAAAGAGTACGCCGTTTATTATAAAACATTGATTCGTTTTTGTAAAAAAAAGTATGAAGAGCTTCATTCCAATAACGTATGTACCGGTAAAATTGGATATAAACAACATAGAAAGGTATTGAATGATACCGAAGAAACTTGTCGGGAAGAGCGCTTAAAGAAAGCATGTGACATTTACTTTGGCTCGACGCCAAAAGGAGTTCGTAGGCTTGCTTTCGATTACGGTAGAGCTCTACACCGAGAAGTACCACCATATTGGCCGGCCCTGGCTGGTTTACGTCGTTCTTAAAAAGACATAATCGATTGTCTATACGTACTCTTCAGTCGTTCTAGAGCTACAAGTTTTAATACAACAAATGTGGCTGATTTCTTTTGATAACTTGTCTACATAAGAAGTTTCTAGGCTTGCTTTCGATTACGGTAAAGCTCTACACCAAGAGTTACCACTATCTTGGCAAGATAACAATATGGCGGGACCTAACTGGTTTACGTTGTTCTTAATTTAATTTTTAATAATACAAATGTGGCTGTATTCTTTAATACAGTCTACAATTTTCGGAAGGCACCATTTCAATCCTAATGACATATACAACATGGATAAGACGGGAGTAACAACAATACAACTTGTTGCAAGAAAAGGTTTTCGTCAAGTTGGTGCATTAACGTCGACCGAAAGCTGTAGCTTAGTAACCATGGCTATTACAGTATCAGCTTCAGGAATTGGTATCCCACCATTCTTTGTTTACTCAAGGGTGCACTTCAAAGCGGCAGCGTTAGAATAGCAAATCCTTCAAGTTGCCCCGCTTTGTGTAACAATTTAACACCCAACTCGGGGTATGTTGTCACACCTTGTACTAACACAAAAAGAAATTCCTTATGTACAATCTGTAGGGTGCTTTCCAAAACTTTTTCATAAATATAATTCATAAGGCATGTAGGAGTATCAAATGTAAAATGAATATCACTTATAACAAATCCAAAAGAGAAAAATCCAAAAGAGGAAATCTTGTGACAATTAGCCTCGGCCTCCTTATTACAAAAACATCACGTCAAGAGAATTGTAGTTTTGATATAAAACGGACAAAAGTAATTAAATAAGCAATAAATACTTCATCTGGTCCTATTGATACCTACTTCTAGGGTGTAGAGGTTTCTTTTGCTGTCTTCCCAATTGTTAAAGTATGGAGACATCGTATTCAAGCTGGGACATTTCACTAATTATTACATTTACAAGTAAGTTAATTATTGGGAAACACCACAAATACCGAAATAATGGCATATTACTAAAGTCATATCCTTTTTCAAGAACTGGGACAGAACGAAAACATAACTATAGAGGAATAAGTTACTCAACGGTGGTTATAAACTGTATGCACGCAACACCTCGAATGCAAACTATTACTAAAACTTTGTTTGGAGCGGAACAGAATGGATTATGAGAAGGTCGCTCATGCATAGATGCAATATTTACATTAAAACAAATAATTGAGAAACATATAACGCCGAAACCCACATTGCTTTCGTAGATTTCCCAACCGCTTTTGATAAGGTAAAAAGGCACACGCTCTGGCAAAAGTATGGATTAAAATTAATTTTAGATGAGAAGTACTTATAATTTAGAAACTAGTATTGTAACGCTGATAACTCCACTGTATTATATCAAGGATTCAGGGGGGTAGAAAAAGCTGACATTGAATTAATTTATTTCTTTATTAGCCAAATATTTTCGACACTAATCGTGTTTTCATGGGGGCTTGAAATATTTAATTATAAAATCCTTAGTTGAATGTCGAGGAACATAATATATATACGTAAGTTCCAAGAGGATTCCTTCGAACTTACGCACTGTGTGTCAAATACATAGTTCAAAATTCAAATTCGCCCTTAAATTTAATAAGATATATCAACTTTTTCGTTAAATTTTTTCTTCCGTGGCACATGACGTTTGTAAATCATAAAGCAAACACAAAAAGATTAAATAGTTCTGACGAGATTTGAAATAAAAGCTGACAGAAAAGAACAATACCCTTCATCTTCTATTTCCATTCGAGAATTACGTTGTATCTGGAACCATGTAACGACAAACGGAGATTACCACGCAACATATGCATAAATAGGTATGCTACGGTGCGACCATATATCAAAGAGATTTATGACTTAACTTCGCATTCGCCCGGCAGATACCATAGGGAAGATAGCCTTCGAACAATTAAATTCAAATTACACCGCAGTCGCGGACCACTTCCTGTGACAACGTTGACCGCTTATTCAATAACATTTTACCTAAGGCATTCCCTCCCGGTACGTTGCCGTTTTGCATATCGCGTGCACAACGTTAGCTATATATTGTACGTCCATTTGTATGCATGTATGTATATAATGTGTAACAGTACCCAAAGCGGAGTGTACACAACACCGGTTTGTATTTCACTTAAGTGCACGCTGCCGTGCATTTCTATCTGTGCAACAAGGGCATCAGCTACCAACGCCAGAGTATATTTGTCTGTGCACGGTGAACATTTGTGAGCTCCATTAGATGTAGGTCCGAAATATCACTTTTGGCAACAAATTCAAGAAGATAAGTTTATTATATCTCATTATAAATAACTTACATATCCCAAAGTTAAAAAAATGGATGACTTTTGTTGTACAACGTGGTTTCACTTGATGTTAGTTCTGTATCGATCCATCCTGAAATATTTAGAAGATTTGTTAGTAAAAAGTAATCAGGATAGATTATGAACTTGATGAATACATCAAGTTAGCCAGGCTGTGCATGTTGCAAAAGTATTTTCAGATAGGAAACAAGTTGTTTAATTGTTTAGCTTCAATTATCCCTAATCTATTTATCAGCGGTTTTGAAATTGAACTAAAAAATACTTCCAAATATATTCTGTTTTTATCGGTTATGTAGATGATGTTTTCGCAATATTTGATACAAACTCTTATAGCGTGAAGAAGTTCTTAGACTAACTTAATTCAAAGTTGAAAACCCTCAATTTTGCATTTGAAAAAGGGAATAATAATGAACTTCCATTTTTAGATACCCTAGTAATTAGAAATGATGATAGGTTGGAAATCGACAAAATATACAGAAAGAAAACCAAGGTAAACAAATGTGTAGAACCAGATTCAAATCAATAAGAGATATGGAATTAAATTACATCATACAAATCGCTGAATAGAATGGTATTCCGAAAGATATGATAAACAATGTAATCGAAAGAACAAACAAAAATTGTTGGTTAAAAGCTGAACAATCCTGATTTCTTAAACTACGATTTCATGAACCAAAAAGAAAATAATTTACGCATAACCTACAAAACAAATAATTCTTTAAACAACCTTGATGGAAATGCCAAAGATAAAATTGAGGTACACCAGAAATCATTGTGCAGAGTGTTAAATATGTAAATATGGTAGGCAGAAACTCGAGCTCGTTTTGAATGCTTGCACCCCTTCCATTGCTTCTGCTAGTATGCTGATTCCAGCAATAAGAACCATTGGTCCCCGTAATGGCGTTCTATCGGCTAAAAATTATATGAGTAGAAAAAACACCATTTAACACTTAAACGATGCTTTAGGTCTTTGGGTTTTTGGTCTTTTTGGTTTGTGGTCATCGTACTAATGTAAATTTTGATAAAAATGGAAAATATTATGGTTTAGGTTAGGTATAGGATACGGTGGCTTAAAATAAATTTAAGTTAAAGGATACCGCTTACCAACTTTGTTGAGTAAAGAACTGAATACGCATTTCGGCAACTAAGTTGCCATCCTCAGCAGAAAACCACAAAGGAAAAAATATAATGTC
>JARFOC010014485.1:0-10557 GCA_031763485.1 Osmoderma eremita | reverse complement strand
GCAACTTAGTTGCCGAAATGCGTATTCAGAGTTCTTTACTCAACAAGGTGGTAAGGGGTATTTTTTAACTTAAATCATAAGAATCACAAACAATTTTAAAAGTTTTTTGGTTAGTAAATAATTTTAAAAATAATGTCAACATCGGTTAGTGTCTTATACACAAATATTTCTTATCTAAATGAAATTGATACCAATCGCTACTTTCATGCTTAATCATTAAATTTCAATCTTTAGTCGAAATGTTTTGATACTGAGAAAAATATTTGCAGCACCTAGATTATTTTATCACTGGAATTAATTATAGAAATATCTTTAATAAAACGCAGTAAAAGTAGCAACGAATTTTCAAAATGTGAAATTGTGAAAATGGCGGAAAGAGTTTCATCGTCTTTCTAACATTGATTACTTTTGCCAAATATAATCTAAGAAAACATGTAATTTATTTTTACATGTGTGTTAGATATAATTTTATGAATGTATGCCGGCAAACAGCAGTTTAGGAAATCATCATAGGAAATGATATCAGAAAATTCATCTATTATACAGCGCGTAATGAATTGTTGTTGAACAAACAAATATAAAAATAAAAACGATTTATAAAGATTAATCGTATCAATCAAATGTTATCGAAAGCTTCCACGGCCAGAATCTCTGTGATGAAGGTTTCCGGGATTGTACCTTGTCATAGTAAATAAAATGATATCCTACGATGGAGTATAAAATAAGATAATGATAGTAAAAGAAACTTGACATCTGGCAACTAATATAAGTGGTAAATTTAAAAATGAAGGATTTACGAATTATACCTACTTTAGCCTATTTAACCAACTTGCCATTTATGTCAGAACTAGAGAATTACTAGAATTTGACCGCAAAAGGGCCAAAATAATTACGCCTGTCTTTACAGGTCACTGCAAACTCAGAAAACGCCTACACAGAATCGGATTATCGGAAGAAACACACTAACAGTTCTAGCGCTTGTCTAGCAATATCGCTAGCAAACTTGTTAAGAAAGATTTGCATTTTAATTCTCTCTTTGTTACTCACAATTCACGATGCATTGCTATATGGAACAATGTTTTAACACTTGTATCAAAAATCCTCATTTCACGGGAATCCTCAAATCCTTTTCATTCTTGTAAAAGTCGTTCATTGAGGGTTGTTTTTGCAGTTAGGTCCAGATCACATCTTTGAAGTATACTACCTAGATCTATAAACTTTTCTGTATACCCTGTCGTCTCCATTAACCTTCATGTTCCTTTACTTTCCGTTCATGTTAATGGGTTTGCAATTTTTTTCGTTTGCTTTCTTGTTGACACTGTCAACTTTTTTTTTTAGCTTCTTTAATATTTTATCATTAGGTGCTAATGTGTGAATGTAAAAAATCATGTCTGCTACTACGTCTTTCGCTTCCCCCGCCTCTATAATCACAATAGGTTTTATCTCCCTTTTTTGAATATTTTACACTGCTCAACAAAATTTCAGGTTTATTTTGTCCCACGAGGTAAAGTGGGTGAACTTAGTAGTACTTCGAGTGACGAAGCAATGAAATTTTGTGAAAGTATGTATTATAATATCTGCATAAATCATGAAAAAATGACGCACAAAGTGATATATTTACTTGGAAAATGTGCTGATATATGACTTTCGGCTGTACTTTTCATCAGAAACATCCGTCTTCAGCGTCCACCAATAGTCTTCCAACATACCAGGGCTCCATTTGCCGTGGTATCTCTTCTAAAATCTTTCGCCATGCTCGTCACTGACTGCTCCAAGTTATTTTGGGAAAAAGTCTAAGTGGGAGTCAGGAAAGTGTATTTTTAGACTCATGTTGCAACCCATGGCTTGATATGAGGCCTGTAGATTGTTAACAATGTCTACGTAGTTTCCGGCTTTATGATTTTCCAAGAAGCCGCCGCAAATCTCCTTAAAAGACAAGCTGCTTTTTCAATTCCATTTAGCGCTTCAACAAATTTTTCATCTCGAAGTAGCTGTCTGATCGGGGGTCCCACAAAAATACCTTCCTTGACCATCACTGATCTTGGGGAACTTACTCCTCACATATGCAAACCCACTGTTGGTGTTATCCATATCTTTGACAAAGTTTTTCATCAACCCAAGCTTAACGTGCAAGTTTGGGCAAATAATTCTTTTGAGGATCAATAAGTGGGGTACGAATGGCATTCTTATTTCCTGGTGTCAGTGGAGTTCGTTTTGATCACTGTTTCATTTTATAATGATTTTTCCTATCCCGACTGTCCCATTCACAGAGGAAACAACAATACTTTGTGTAACAGATATGCATGCCGAGCAAAAGTGAAACAACTTTCAAATGGCCACAAATATTCCACTTAAAGTCGTTATAATTAATTTTTTCCAAAAGAAGCTTCATGTTGTCACAAGATTCTTCCAAATCGATTACATGAGCCAAAGGAACAGAGGGGAAAACTTATTTCCATTGTGGAGTAGTACCGCTTTCAAGCTTAATTTGGAAGAGTCAATGAACAAACGCCACTCATCTGTATTATATTCATAACCAAGCGTCTTCATAACAGAACGGACGTCATTACAAAATACAAGTCCTGCTTCCATAGAGAAGAAATTCTGCATGGGGATTAGGAAAAAGAGCCACTTTTGTTCCTTTCTGGAGAAGACTCCAGTCTTTTAATCTGGAACCTAGAAGTTCGGCTGGCTTTTTATACAGCTTTAAATGGCGGGCGAGGTCGTTGAGGTCTTCTGGACTTAGAAGATGCGGCATACAACAAGCCGGATCAGATTGAAATGTTGGATCCAAATCCATATTGTCGCCTGCAAAACTTTCTTCGTTTACTCTGTCATCAACATTTTCATCGTCGCTTAGTGTCATGTTTTGTGGAGGTTTAGGTATATGTAGTTCCGGATTGTGAGGTACTGGTCCCAGTACAGATGGAATATTAGGATATTTGACAGTATGTTTGGATTTAGAAGTCATACCACTTATATTTGTAATACAAAAATAGCAATCGGTAATATGATCTTATGGTTCCCTCCAAATCATAGGAATAGCAAAGGGCATATGTCCACGCTATAAGAAGTCTGACACACGTAACACAGCAAATATGGGGAGCCGAGATTTTGTCCTCATCACCAACTTAACACTTGAAATACTGCTCATAGCGGTTTTTAAGGAGAGGTGTGAAATACCGTTTTTGATATTTAAATATCAATTCGCCGCAAATGTAGCAAAAACAGTTTGGGTGGTTTACACATTTCCTTGGCATTTTTACAGGTGATTAAAAGTTCGCGGTTTCACTACAATAGCTTGAACGTACTGCAACGCAACACTCTTTAAAACGTTAACAACATCAGCGTATATGCAGCGAAATGCAGGTCTTAACACGTCAAGACATGTTCAAACATTAACCATTGCATGTTGCGTGATCAGTTCCGAACTCTAGCCGACAACGAAATAGCGTCAAATACATGTTTTCTTATATTACATATCTATGCATGCATATTTTAGGTGGATGAGCGAATATTCTGGAACATAGAAACTAAGGGTGATCGAGAAAATCTTTACATATAATCGATTACAGCATGCAAAAGTATATGGGAATCAGGCATTTTTGTGCTTTGGGCAAAAAACTTGTTAACCAGTGTTATTAGTTCGCCTGTCTACCCGTGGGATTTATAAATAATTATTTTGTTAATCCATACGTTAGAGCTAAATGATAATATGCCCTGATTTAACTCTATTATTTCAAGCCACCGTCTCCTATTGTTTTATAATCCATATTTGCTTAAGTAAAGTATGTAGAAGCCCAAGTATTATCTCTCCTCCATCCTTGATTAATCCTGTTGATCGTACGTTCCCGCTGCTTTATTGTTTTTATGCATTTTGATAGCATATCGGATATTATTTGTTTGGGTGACATGTTTGTTGTTTTTCCAATTCGTTATAAATCCGCATCCGCTCGATAAATTGTTTCAAAATGTTGAGCTCCAATATTTGTGTTTCCAAGAGTTTTTTTTTCACGGATATGCGTTCTAAAACTCCTGTAATGGCCTGTCAAAGTTTTAATAGTCCGATATAAAGTATTAATATTGTTGTTTCTGGCTACTTAACTTCCGCATCTTTAAAATATTTCTTCCCATGGTGTGCCTAAATCTCGTCTCGTACTATTCTTCACCTCTTGCCTTTTATCTTGTAGCTCAGTCACTTCATTTTTGTGTTTTGTATGTTCATTTAATAAAATGCGTTTTACTTGTTTCTTTCCTATAATGCCGGGATAGCACAGTGGTCAGAGCGCTAGGCATCCGTCCGATGGTTCGAATCTCCGTGCCGCAATCGATTAAAAAGAAGTCGATTGCAGCCGGTGATCGGTACCTCTCACGTATCCTTCAGTGCCGGGACAAAAATCGGCATTGCTGCCCTCTCACGGCGAGGAGAGGCAGTAACAAGCCAGCTATACACTTCACACACACACACACAGTACACACGGAGGAGGTAGGACAAAGGGCCCAATATGGGTGACCCAAGTGCGTGCGGCCTACAGCCTCCTCCCCACCCACACACTTCATACTTTTTTTTGTTTCTTTCCTCCGTTATTCTCAAGTCATACAATTCCTTATTTCTTCTTTTCTAATTTCTATAATTTCCACTACAATTACATACTTTGACAGTATCTTTGCATTTATCTCATGATTCTTCAAGCCGAGAGCTCCGAATTCCCAAGTGCCTCTAATCAACTCATATATACTTTCGCATTGGACAATATTTATTACAATAATTACTTACTAAATTGGGTGGGCAATGATATAGAATCTTCTGAGGGGGTAGTAGGCAAATTTGGAGAATTTGCCAAATGGGCAAAAGATTATTGACGCCTGCATTTTAAATAATTTACTAGTAGGAAATACATGGTTTGAACATAAAGATATACACAAATATACCCTAGAGGTAGCGGTCAGAAGTGAGAAATCTGTCATCGATTTTGTACTAATAGAGAGAAATGAGAGATCAACTTTGAAAGATGTTAAGGTGAAGAGGGGAAGTGAGATTGGGAGCGATCACTACCTAGTCGAGGCATAATTTAAACAAAAGGTAAAAAAACTAAATCAATACGGAATAGAAAAATGAATTACACACAGATAAAAACATACAGGTTACAAGAAGAAACTACAAAAAGAAAAATCAAAAGACAACTGAGGGGAGATTAAAAACAAATAAAGGCGCAATAGATAAATTCCGACTAGAAGAACTACGGAAATACTTCAAAAATGTATTGAAAGAAGCAGCAATAGGTGTATGTGGAATAAGTTAGAACACAAACAAAAGAAAACCAACACCAAGGTGGAATCAACAAATGAAAGAAGCAGTTAAAGGGAAGCACATGAAAATGATATCCAGTCATACAAAACATACCAAGCACAACGAGAAAACGTCAAGGTGATAATCAAAGAAGCTAAAAAACATTCATGGGGGAGAATTTGGGGAAAGGTTGGAAGATAATGCAATGGGAAATTCCAAGCTGTTATATAGAACACTACGGAATCTGAGACAAGAGAAAATAACCCCTATAAAAATATTAAAAGTAAATCAGGGCAGACACTAACAGAGGAAAAAGAAATATTAAATCACTGGAAAGAGATATTTTATGAAACTGTGGGGAACAGATAACGGGAAAGAAGATCAATGTCAAAACATAGGTGAAAACCAGGAAAATCCACACCGGCAAACAATGGTGAAAGAAGAAATTAAATTAGAAGAAGTTGAGAAAGCCATAAGTAGATTAAAAAGAGATAAAGCAGCAGGAATTGATGACATAAAACCAGAAATGATGAAATTTATGGGAGAAGAAGGAGAAAATATTTTACACAAAATTATATCGATAGTATGGAACACACAGACGATACCCCATGACTGGCAAATTGCAATAATCACTCCCATCCACAAGAGAGGAGAAACAATGCAATGCAATAACTACAGAGGGATTTCCCTATGCGTAGCCTCAAAGATATATGAGAGAATAATAGAGGAACATTTAAGAGAACATCTTGAGCCAACATTCCTAGACACTCAGGCAGGTTTCAGATCACAAAGATCTAGCCAAGAATAGATATTTTCGCTGAGACAAATAACTGAAACAATCATTAAAATAAATCGAACAAATACATTGATGCAATTGATCTCGCGAAAGCTTTCGACAGTGTCTCAAGATCAAAGATATGGGAAGTGTTGAAATCAAGAAACGTCAGCAACAAAATGATAGAAGTGATTAAAAGAAACATAGTAAGAACTGGAGGGTTAACAACAGAACAATTCAAAACAAGGAAAGGGGTTTGGCAAGGAGGTATACTCAGCCCTCTACTCTTTATAGCAGTAATGGACGAATTAGCATAAGGTAAAGGGCAGATATAAGAACTCTTTTATAGGGTATAGAAAGCTGGCGTCCATACCAGTCAACGAACTTCTGTACGCAGATGATATAATTTTAATTGCAAACGGGAAGGAGGAGCTAAGAAGCAAAATAGAAGTATGGGTTGAAGCACTAAAAGAGTACGAATTAAAAATAAATATCAAAAAGAGAGAAGTTTCGGGCATATGACGCAAAACTATGAACATAGCCATAGAAGTAGGAAATGAAGAAACTCAATTTATTAAATACCTATGATCCATGTTTGAAGGGAAAGGTAGTTTAGAAAGAGAAATTAATAATAGAATAACAAACACCAATAAAATCTATAGAGCATTATATAGCACCTGCTTCAACAAAAGTAAAAGAACAAAGACTAAGGTATATGAGTCAATAATAGCACCCACACTTATGTACTCCTTAGAAACATGAACTCTAACAGAAAAACTGAAAAGTAAAGTACAGGCCTGCGAAATGACAATATTGAGAAACATAGAGGGTGGAACAAGGCTAGATAAAATAAGAAATGAAGAAATCAAAAGCCGTTTACAGATAAAAAGTATAATTAACAAAATCGAGACACAACAATTGAGATGGTTTGGTCATGTTATCTAGTAAGAGGGAAGAGAGACATTCAATAATTATTTGGGAAACTAAAGTACAAGACAAACAGGCCAGGGGTAGACCCAGAGTTACGTGGAATGAAGGTATAAGGAAAATCTTAGCAGACAGGCATTTCATGGACTCAAGCAAAGACAATGGCAACTAACAGAATGCATCCTCTTCTACACGAGGTGAATAAGGGTAGAAGAGGAGATGATATGACGATGATGATGACTTATTAAATTGCAAAGATACGGTGTTCGAGGTAATCCTTGATCTGCCAAAAGTTTTGACATCTGCAATTTTACTCTTTATGCAGATAACATTTAAATTTTATGTATTTATCTAACGAGGCTAACATGCGAGTATGTGTTTGGCTACGTAATGTGGACTAACGATTACTGTCGATAAAAGTAAATCTATTTTATTTCAAAATAAACTTAAATATAATGTAAAAGATCTCTGCTTAAGTGGTCTGCTAACTGGATTTCAATGAATCTTCTAAATTGTTGAGGATTATTATTGATGAGGATTTAAAGCGGGATATGCATGTTGATAACCTTTGCAAAGAATTAAGCAAGATATGCTATTCACTTTATAATCTAGAAAGACCTTGTAATAATCATGTAATGAGGACATATTACTTCCATTCAAAATGACTTTTGGGATTATTGATTGGGGATCTTGGTTTGAAACTGCACGAATATTTCTATTTTAGAAACGAGCACTTCGAACTGTATTCGATCTATCTTATCGCGAATTTTGTAGATAGACATTTAAAACAGAAAAAAATACTCTATATGATGTATACATTCTCGAGGTATTATGTTTTGTTTATAAAATATACAATTCGATTTTTTCTATTGACATTCCGCTCAACTATAGTACATGCCGAACAGATTACACTGGTCAACAAAATTTCAGATTTTATTTTGTCCCACGAGGTAAAGTGGGTGAACTTGATAGTACTTTTTTACATTTATTTCCTATCTGTTTTCCCAATTTTTCTATCAGGCAGGGTTTCAGAGTGACAAAGCAATGAAATTTTGTGAAAGTATATATTAGTGGGGTACGAATGACATTCTTATTTGCTGATGTCAGTGAAGCTCGTTTTGGCCACTCCTTCTTTTTATAATGGTTTTTCCTATTCCGACTGTCCCATTCCCAGAGGAAACAACAATACTTTGTGTAACCGAGTTGCATGCCGAGGAAAAGTGAAACAACCTTCAAATCGCCACAAATATTCCACTTAAAGTCGTTATGCTGAATTTTTTCCAAAAGAAGCTTCATGTTGTCATAAGATTGTTATAAGATTGCTGAGTAGTACCCCTTTCAAGTCTAATTTGGAAGAGTCAATGAACAGACGCCACTCATTTGTGTTATATTCATGAACAAGCGTTTTCATAACAGAATGGACGTCATTAGAAAATACAAGTCCTTCTTCCATAGAGAAGAAATTCTCAAATTCTGCATGGCGATTACGAAAAAGAGCAACTTGTGTTCCACTATGAAGAAGATTCCAGTCTTTTAATCTAGAACCTAAAAGTTCGGCTTGCTTCCTAGACAACTTTAAATCACGGACGAGGTAGTTGAGGTCTTCTTGACTTAGAAGATGCGGCACACAACAAGACGAATCAGGTTGAAATGTTGGATCCAAATCTATATTGTCGCCTGCAAAACTTTCTTCGTTTACTTCATCATCAGCACTTTCATCGTCGCTTAGTGTCATATTTTATGGAGGTTTAGGCATAGGTAATTCCGGATTGTGAGGTACTAGTCTCAGTACAGATAGAATATTATGATATTTGACAGTATGTTTGGATTTATAAGTCATACCACTTATATTTGTAAGACAAAAATAGCAATCGGTAATATGATCTGATGGTTCTCTCCAAATCATAGGAATAGCAAAAGGCATATGTCCACGCTATAAGAAGTCTGATACACGTAACACAGCAAATATGGGGAGCCCAGCTTTTGTCTTCATCACCTACTTTACAGTTGAAATACTGCTCATAGCACTTTTTAGGGACAGGTGTGAAAGACCGTTTTTGATATTTAAATGTCAATTCGCGCAAATGTAACAAATGGAGTTCGGGTGGTTTATACATTTCCCTGGCATTTTTACAGGTGATCAAGTGTTCGCGGTTTCACTACAATTGCTTGAACGCAACACTCTTTAAAACGTTAACAACGTCAACGTATATGTTCAATTACCGGGCTCTAGCCGACAACTGAAATAAGAAGAGATGCTATCTAGGAATGGGAAAAGCAGGTCTTAACACGTCAAGACATGTTTAAACAATAACCATGCTTGGTCAGTTCCGAGTTCTAGCCGACAACTGAAATAACGTCAAGACATGTTCTCTTATACTACATATCTATGCATGTACATTTTAGGTGGATAAGCGAATATCCTGGAACATAAAAACTAAGGGTCATGGAGAAATTCTGAACACATAATTGATTTCGGCATGCAAGAGTAAATGTAAATCAGGCATTTTTGTGCTTGGGACAAGAAATTTGTTAACCAGTGTTATTTATTGCCACCGACTCATAAAACTATCTTACTTCGGCAGAATTTAACCTTTTCACGTTATAAGTTATAGAATATGTTACCCGACAATGTAAAAATCTGGAATTCTTTAACTAATTTCAAATCAAAAGTTAATTCAGGTTCATTAGAAATATGTTGTTATATCATAGCGGATTTGTAGTCTTAATTATTTTTGTTATTTATGTGTGGTTATTTTTCGCTTGCTCTTGTTGTGTGTCTTTATTTTGTGTGGATTTTGCCATAGTTTTAAATAAAATTATTTATGTCTCATCCCTGAAACTTTTATTTGAAACTATTTTTATGGAAAAGCTACCAGGTGATCGTATAGTAACGTATTCCGTTACCTCTTGGGTACAGGACGTAACGAGACGTAGAAGAGACTATTATAAAAGCAGAGGTGATCTGTATAGACAACGGAGATACGTGAAACAGTGGAATTCCAGTAAACTGATAAAAATTCTTTTCTCAACACATGTATTTCCGTATCGAACTTTCAAATAATCTAGTATGTATAAACAAGATAATGGAATAGAACGATAAGCCAATGGATCAATTTTTATTTAAGGAGCAGCAATAAGAAAGCAATATTTAACTCAACATTAATCTTTTTTGTATCTTGCTTTCTTTTTTATTGCCAACCAAATATTGTTTTGCCACGTTTATTTACGTTTTGTGGGACACTTGTTTGTGGGCTTTTTAATTGAGTATCTTTTATTGTACTTTTATTATTTGTTCTTTTAGCAGAATATATTCAGTGTCCATACATATATTACTATGTTTCAGAATGCTAATAAGATAATTTAGCAATGAATTTTAAATAATAATAATAATTACAAACTTAGGTGCTGTTGTATATGTCAAATTGACACGAGCCTGGCAATTTCTGAAAGGTCAATAATTTACAATTGCTAAATTAATATTTTAGTGACTTAATCAAAAATTGTAATTTATCTAAATTATATGAAGAAACCTAAAGATGTGTTTGAAAATATAATTTTGAAA
>JARFOC010014474.1:0-10557 GCA_031763485.1 Osmoderma eremita | reverse complement strand
AACGCGTATTACAATGTCCACTTGTCGTCCCTCCATGTTCCGTGCTTCCCGTGTTGCCATATCAAACGCTACGTTGTTAGTCTCATTCCTTAATTCACACACCACATATACAATATGTCAATTCATTTATTTTATATTTATATCGATTGTTATAAGGGGGTTAAGTCCAAATTATTCTATTAGTTGTCATTTTAAAAAAATAATTAAATCTTTAACATGTGTATATAGTTATCGAGCAAAAAGAAATAAATAAATTAAAAATTATGCTTTCTGGATCCCAAGCACTTTATTTATTTGAATAAGTCGAAATATAAATGAAAATATATCTGAAGGTAAAATTAATTATCCGGGATGATAAACCGGAAATGACCAGCTTTAAAACGAAATGCATTCTGCTTGTGGTTTTGAAAAGAAAATATTTTTATTTACACACATTCCCGAACGAAACTAAAAATAAAATCGTTATAAATCCTTAGTGTCTGTTTATATTATGATCCCATTAAATATTTAACAATTTTCTAAGGATATTTTGGCAGAAATTCAAAAAATATTTCTGAAATTTTTTATCATTTTTAAATTCCTAAGGAAGAAATGGAGCATCTGTTCAAACGTTAAAATTACATTGCTTATTATTAGCATAAGGAGCCGTTAACTTTTGAATTTAAAATTATCTCAAAGTTATGAGATAGAAAAGTTAACCATGTTTTATAGTATTGTGGTCCTCTTTTATTATTTCACAGTCTTGGGAATAATTTGAAATTGTGGGTTTTAATATTATATGACATGAAGTAGAACAGCAACAGTAAAAATTAGATTCAAAACATTGCAATTTGAATTGAATATAGGCATTACGTCTTGCCAAATATTTACTACCAACACCGGTTGTAATCGAATCTACGGAATCGAGTCTAAGAAATCGAGTCTACACGGACTCGAGTACGTAGCGAAGGGTACCCGAGTATACGGCCTACTTTGTAGAATCGAATATATCTAATCCAGGACACGTATTCGGACTAGAATGAAGTGTTTTTAATAAAAGCATTCCAGCTTATACCGCGTACCGTTGCGTTGATTGTATTTGTATGTTTTATGGTAATTATTTACATTAAAACTCCTTGGTTTAACCATAAACGATATTTTTAGTAGCTTTTACATTGTTTCAAGCATTTAAAATTTTATGTGTTTTTACGAATACCTAGTGTAGCACAATAGGTAATAAAGTCATTTTACGAGACGCGCCAATTATTTTTTTTACAGACTGCCTGCTTTATACACGTATGCCTACATCCAAACGGAGGATTGCTTTGTGAATGGCAACTGGAAAATAAAATTTAGGTGATAAAAAATAAAAGTCATTTTCATTTCCATTTCACATTTTTTATTTCAAAGACATATAATATAAAAATTAAAGTCTTATTCTAAACAATTTATAATAAAACTTTTGGAAACAGAAATAAAATAATACATAAAAATAAAAATACAACAGAAATAATATATAGTGCCTATTAGGTAGGTACTACCTAATATTATTTTATTGATTACTATTTTTTTTAAAGAAACTTAAATTATTTAAAGTCTTATCTCCTAATCTTGATCTAATTTTTGTACAAAATAATGCAGATCCCGAGAATACTCTTTCTGATTCAACACTTGTTGAACGCATGGTCATTAAATAATCAAATACTATTTGAATATACTTCCCCCGTACTTTTTCTTGGCGGAAATATCCTAATTCTTTTTTCACTTTTTGTGTCCAATCTTTCGTGTTTTTTGCTTGCCGAACTGATACTTTTTGACATTCTGTTTTTTGTTTGATAACGTCATGCAGTTTCTGCTTCATTGATAATTCGACATTAGATGTAGCTGTAGAAGTATCAATCTTTTCGTTATGATATGTACCTTCTCTGCCGTTGTATAAACTAACATAGTGTAGCCGAAGTCGGCGATCACTTCTTAGAACGCCGCGTACAATATACCTCACACCCAGGTGAGAGTTGAGCATACGTGTATACATATATACGTGAATGCTTATTTCGTTACTAAGCTACCGAAAAATACAATTTAAAAGCGTGTGTTCTAAAATTCTATATAGCCTACTAATAACAATGGTTTTGAGTTAACTTCTTTTTGAATGTGAAAACGTCAGTCGTTATCTTGTAATCTGTTATTAAAGTGACTTCAGATTAGGACATCGATCATTATGACTTCACATTGTTACGATGCAGGGAGCAACTGTCTCTCTCGGCTATTAAAATAATAATTGCAGACTGTAATGGTTACGCAATTTTGCCGACAAGTTTTTATATTTAACGGGAATGATAATGAGCTGGTAGCTATAATCTCGCGGCGAGTTCTCTACATTTACAAATGCCATTTTCGGTGAAGCGTGTGTGTATTGCAATTAGCGATAGGTCACAGAGAAATAGCGGGAATATACGTCTGTGAGGATAAACATTTTAATTACTTGTAAAAGCTTATGCTTTTAACACATCATTGTGGTTATTAATAGCCTAATTATAACCTTAGAGTAAATGTTTGCTATAACGGTACCGTTGGAGAAAGGATTACATACAAGTTTCGTTTATCGTATCTCAGATAATAAACAAAAGAATGACAACCTCTATCAAATCTAAAAATTTCGGTATATTGGTATAGTGTGTTTAAGGATATTTACTTCCGATAATTACTAATACGCAGTATTGGGAAATCCACACCACACAAATTGATTTAATAAAATTCGGGACTTACACTATCGTTCATATATTTGGGGACGACTAAGAGAAACTCGAAAAACCAACAAAATTGAAATATTAACAATTAATTGTGTTTCTATATTGTATATGAACATAATTTACAATAGTATTATCTTCTATCTCATAAATTTTAAAACTGTTTGTTTTTATTCTAATTTTAAAAAACCTGTATTTTTTAATCGTCCCCAAATATATGAACGGTAGTGTATGTTTCAAGGGCACGTCGGCTCTCATTGTCAACCACTTCACGAATTTTGAAATTTCTTTGTACGTTTTTCCTTCTTTGGGTAATTATATTATTATATTTCTGTCAATTTCGGTACAATCTTGTTTTCTGCCGATTTTATCTGTTAGTTCTAACAATTTAATATTTTATTTCCGTAGAAATAATATTAAAATTGTTAAAGATTTTCCGTTACAAAAGATTATTGTTAGTACTTTTTCTGCGTCCAACTACCACACCTATTTTTATGGCCGGCTGCAGTGCAACTAAATACCTTATAAAGGCGTTTCACTCACATTACTCGGAGAATTCCCTGCTATTCTTTATAACATAATAACGTGCATTGGATGTATTTATCGAAAGTACCAATAGATGTCGCTTGTATTAATAATTAATATAATATAATTTAATTTACTAAAAAATAATTCACACCTATTTTTTTCCACCACTATATATGTATATAAAGATCTTAATAGAAGAGTAATGGAGTGCAGTTACTGTGCATGCAGAATGATCTGTAATTATCTAAAATCTGCTGACTATTTGCCCACGACAAAAATAACGATGTTGGGCACAATGAAGAAAAACAAAGTTGAAACTTCAAAGAAATTCTTGCCGAACAAAAATATGCTCTCAACATTACATGACGACGAAATAAATCCCGACACCCGAAAGCCGCAGATTATCTTGGACTACAACACAACCAAAGGCGGAGTCGACACTGTCGATAAAATGTGCGCCGCTTATTCGGTTTCCAGAATTACAAAGAGATGGCCATGTGTCGTTTTCTATAGTTTGATGAATATTGGCGGTATAAATGCCCCTATTTTATTCAAATTTGCTTGCCCAATAAAGGCTTCTAAGGATCGAAGAATTTTCCTGGAAAAATTTTCATTTAGCTTGATGAAAGAGCATATTATTTTCAGGTCAAATCTTAGACATTTACCTCAAGATGTAAGTGCTTTTCTCAAAGTGAATTACGGTCAGGCTGTTGAACCGAGAAGAAGAGTAGAAGGATGTCTACCAAAACGCGGTGTGTGTAGAGAAAAAGATCGTCAGCATCAATGAAGTGCTCCCCTTGGCAATCATTTACGTGCAAAAATCATTCTACGGTTAAAGTGGTCTGCAACAACTGCAATGATGACGATGCTAATCTTGTCTTTAATGTTTATTAATTTAAAATTTGTTTTGTTGTTTTTAAGTAAGAATTTCAATTTCTTTTTTTAAGTATCATAATGAAACTGTGTTGCCTTTACCCTTTTTTCTCGTGTGATATCAATAGAGTGCATCAAATCAACAGATATCTCATTCTTACCCTACCCTAATAAGGAGTAATCTGTATAAATGTAGTTATTTAGCTTTCTGAATCATCCAGTACGACACGCTACGGTCTGTTTGCTTTATAAGGTATATCAGAATACGTACTCGTTCTTGTATTTACGATGCACTTAGTGACGACCGTATCCGAAACATAATTTTCAATGCGGTTAACATACAGGCAGTGCCACTAATAGTCTTTACATAACAAGCTTGCTTGCGTTGTGAAGGAACGGGTAAGCAAGAACAGCAATCGACAATGCCCGTAGCAGCTGTAAATGAGCGCTTATGTGCATCAGTGTACAATGTATCTTGTAGAGTGTGTATGTCCGACTGTCCATGGACATACAGAAATACATACATATACAGGCACATGCATGTGACTGTTTATGTATGTGTTTCTAGTCTCCTTTGTACGGCAAATTGCCCTCGCATTTACACAATAAAGAAGCGGCTTGTCTGCTCCTTTACGTTTTACCTATACATTATTCTTTCCCATGTCGAGATCCTTGATCGAGCGTACTGGTTTTGTTTTTCTCATGCGAGGTAAAGGCAACCAGTTATACGTTAACGCGTCGTCAGTGTGCAAAAAACAATTCTTCGTTTCAGAAATTTCTTTATTAATTTAATAATTTATTTTTTAAATATTTATTCATACATCAATCACAAATTAAATAAATTTTATTGAAAAGTAGAGAATATATTTAAATTATGAACAGGTAATACAAGGATGAAAAGGTAGCAACAATAACGTGGTACCAGAAGTATAATAATTTAAGACGGGTTAGGTATTCAGGTAATTATCCTGAAGACCTGGAGCATGTACGAAAACTATGCCCAATATTTTTAACAAATTCAAAACAGATGGTTGTATTGTCACAGAAAAATAAATATATAAATATTTATAAATCCGGTTTCAACAGAACACATCAATCTGAATATCCTAAGTTATGGACTGGAGCAATATGTAGGATCGTTTTTAGATGTTGACAAACATTATGAAGTGTCATACAGTTCGATATACAAATCCGTGAAAGAATTCAATTACATTGGTTAACAAGATTATTGCCCAAACACAAAAATGACCATATTCTTTGCATGCTGAAATCCATTATGTTTTCGGAATTACCCTTAGTTTTTATGTTCCAGGATATTCGCTTATCCACCTAAAATATGCATGCATAGATATGTACAAGAGAACATATCTTGCCGTTATTTCAGTTGTCGGCTAGAGCTCGGAACTGATCAAGCAGCGTGGAATGGTTAATATTTGAAAATGCCTTGACGTGTTAAGACCTGCATTTCCCATTCTTAGATAGCATCTCTTGTTTCAATTGTCGGGTAAAGCTCGGTGAATGAACATATACGCTGACGTTGTTAACATTTTAAAGAGCGTTGCGTTGTGGTGCGTTCAAGCTATTGTACTGAAACCGCGAACATTTGATCACCTGTAAAAATGCAAAGGAAATTTGTAAACCACCCGAACCCTTTTTGCTACATTTGCGGCGAATTGACATTTAAATATCAAAAACGGTCTTTCACACCTCTCCTTAAAAAGTGCTATGAGCAGTATTTCAAGTGTAAAGTAGGTGATGAAGACAAAAGCTGGGCTCCCTATATTTGCTGTGTTACGTGTGTCAGACTTCTTACAGCGTGGGCTAAAGGTAATCGACATATGTCTTTTGCTATTCCTATGATTTAGAGGGAACCATCAGATCATATTAACGATTGCTATTTTTGTCCAACAAATATAAGTGGTATGACCAGTACCTCCTAGTCCGGAATTACCTGTGCCTAAATCTCCACAAAACATGACACTAAGCGACGATGAAAGTGCTGACGATACCAAGGCAAATGGAGCCCTGTTATGTTGGCAGACTATTGCTGATGTTTCTGATGCAAAGTACAGCCGAAAGTCATATATCAGCACATTTTCCAAGTAAATATATCACTTTGTACGTCATTTTCTCATGATTTATAAACATATTATCATATATACTTTCACAAAATATCATTGCTTTGCCACTCTGAAACCCTGCCTGATAGAAAAATTCTGAAAACAGATATCAAATAAGCGTAAGAAGTACTACCAAGTTCACCCTCTTTACCTCGCGGGACAAAATAAATCTGAAATTTTGTTGACCAGTGTTATAGGCCATACGAAATACAAATCATCAAAAGCTTTTCGAGGAAGATAAAATATAACCGAACAATTTTTTGCGAAACAATGTTTAATTTGTTAAATAAAAACGTAGAAATTTTGAATAAAATACTTTTTTACTGACTAAGCAACATTCACCTATACCTTTGATTTGTTTGTCTTAATTAATAATTTCGTCAGTCAAAGTTGAAATTTTGAACTTTATTAAAAACATAACCAAATTCTACTATATCGTTATATTTTAACAGTTTCATACTAGATAATAATTGGAAGGCCGTACTCTTGCTGCATATGATGGAATAAACCCAGAATTGCCTTCAAATACAAGGTGGATAATTAGAATACTTAGAATACTGCAAAATTACACTTCACCTTTGTTATGTTGATACTTTAAGAGGTGCTAGCCAGAAATAATTAATTAATGATAGTGGCGTAATTGCGCTGGCTATAGATCTACACTGACGATGTGTTAACGTATAATTGGTTGCCTACTATGTCGCTTAACGTTACTTCTAAGAATTACCTATGTGTAACGTTACAAAAAAAGCACGGGACAACTGGTTATCCTATGTCACTAATGCATTGCCAATTTTTTTTTAAAGCTAGACATAGGAAAAATTTATGTGTAATAAAGAAAAAAGAACTCTGTATACGATTACTTTACAGCATGCGATTTGGCATACAATATATATCTGTCGTAGGTAACAGGTTTGCTGATATTTCTGTAAATTTGTCAGGAAAATGTCTAAATTACATGGTAAAATGTACCTATAATTATAAACTAAATTGATATATACTTCCTCAATAAAAAATTTCAATATCTTGTTCCAAATTTAATATATGTAGGTATGTGTTTTCCAATAACACGCTTAATATATTTTAAAATTAGTAATAAATTCATTCCATGCAGTTCTGCATATATAAATGTTAATTAATTGTAAATATTAAGCAATAAATTTATGCAATGAATGGGAACGTGTTTTATGTATAAATAAGGTAAAGCTGACGGTAGCGGGTATTATAGAATTACATCAGAACTTTTTTTTACATTATCACTATCTGTACTTTGCTCCTGTTTCCGGCGTTTAACCGCAGCCGCTGTTTAATCTGGAGATATCCAACTGTACTTGTGAACTTGTTTTGAGAAATCAATAAGTCACTCTCTATACGGAGTAAATTCTGCTGGGGATAAACTCCCTAAAGGGTAAGAGAGTTCTTACCCGACATTTAGGCTCTCTACACGCTGCACGAGCGCTTGTACACGCAATAGAAATACGAAATATTTACTGTATATTACAAAATAAGCAGATAAAGTTTACACTTTACTAAATGAGTATTCTTTGGTATTTTAGTTAAGAAAAAGCTGGTGAGTATAGACAAATTTCAGACGGTTTGAAAAATATCTGCATTCTCAAATATAGGAACTCGGATATTGGAATCGCCTTTAGCTGGTCGGTTACAGGCGTTCGAATGTTTTCGAGTGTCCCAAAAATGATGTCCCTTCAGATGAATTTTCAATCTTGGCTGAGGAGCCACAGAAACATTTTTACTGGCCAAAAAACCGTTAATGGGAATTCCTGTGTGACAAGGCGCATTGTCCTGATGCAGGATCTAATAGTTCTTGATGTTTGGTCTCACACGCATGAACCTTTTCGGAGTCGTTGATTAACTGTCTGACCTTGAGGCACGAACCCTTTGTGAACGATTCCCTGGCTATCAAAGAAACAAATCAGCATGCTCTTGATCTTTGATTTGCTCATTCTTGCTGTCTTGGGCTTTGGAGAGCCTGAAGTGTGCTCTGGCGTTTTGTTTCCGTTGCATACTCGAACACCCAACTCTCATCATCAGTAATGACACGTTCCAAAAAATTTTCATTATTTTCAATCGACTCCAAAAAAGTCAAGGCACCTTTCTCTCCCGATGTCCTTTTATTCCTGCGAAAGGTTTTTTGAAACCATTTTCGAGCAGATCTTTCTCATTCCCAATTTATTGGTCAAAACTTGATGAACGGTGGCGTGAGACAAATTCCCCGATCATTCTGACCGCCAACCAACGATCTGAATGCACAAGATCGCGGATTTTGTCGACATTGCCATCGGTTCTTGTAGTTAAAGACCTTCCATCTTCCATCGACTCTCTTCCTTGGCAATTTAAAGTAGATATGCGAATTCACTAGCAGCCGCTTGGCTGTAGCTAAGTGTATGGCATGTATCTTTTATCTCTATCGACTGTCTAGCTATATTTTTTCAAGAGTGTACCTACATGTTTAATGGTTTTAGTACAAGTTTGTTATTAACAAAGTATAAGTCTGAACATGGCCTAAAGTTTGCTTTCGATACAATAATTTTTTCTAAACGTGCGCTAGTTTGAATTTATATTCGCATTTCGACAGAGCGGCACATCATATATTTCACTTGATTAGAAATATGTATAGGGTGCTATGTTGCATTGAACACGCTCAACGATTTGTATAAGAAATTCATAGGCCATGTAATTTTCTTTGAAATGAAGTGTATGTGGGGAGTTGTAAATAATAAACGTAAGCAATAAAGTATAATAATCATGCAATGTTGCCATAATATTGCTATTGCTAACTCAGGACAATTGTTGTGGATTATTCTGTATACTTGTATAACTAAATAATCAGTGAATTGTGTCGGATTTGTATTCAATGTATTTAGATTATCAAGAATTATTGAATAAGAAAGAAAATGTAACAAAGCAAATATTTAGCAGTTGTTGCTAGCTGTAATATAAAATAATCCATAACTATATAGCTAACTTTGAACTATTTAGGGTAACTTTAATTAATGCTATTACACATGTTAGAAATCTAAAGACAAGCTACCCAGTAAGAAGTTGTAGTAATTAGTGTGAAATTACACTTTATCCATATAATAATAATTTCTTTGAGTGACAGCTGAATTTTACAATTTTGTATGCATTCAATCGTGAAACAGACAACGACTAACCAACCAACGAGAACATATGGTGTTAATTAACTGTACGGGCGCAGAGCAGTTCGTATTGTGCTTAAGATACAAAGGTAATAACTAATTGTGTGCGCATGTGTTTGTCAGGGCGATAAATTAAACCATCCGGTATTGTAGTTTATCGTTTTGTTTTATTAAGCGCGGGCAAATATCCATTGACGCGCGCTCGACTGTAGGAGTATACAATAACGTGTTAATCGACACCGCTTGCCGTTCTAAATAATCAAATTACGAATTTGATCAAGATAGATTACATGTTTCGGTGGGCGTTTGCGTGCAACGTATTAATTTTCTATTCCAATATTAAAACGTCGTTCTAGGTCTAGATAATTACTTTTAAAACCGTTCGTTATATGAGAAACACCATATTTTTACGTTACCCTACTATCAACTAAAAAACTACCATTGTTATTATGTGGCTATTAATTTGTTTTTCTAATTTGTTACTGTAATAACGCTATAATGGTTAATTGAAATTTCATATCAGTCAAATTGAAAATATGTGAAATCGATATTCAATATGAAGCTTTATTTATTTAAAACTATTCTCTTGTTTTACCTTGTCTTATTATAGTGTATTACTAACCACCACGAAATATCCTAAATTTTGAAATTACAGCTGATGTAAAAAATTGTCGTAAAAGACAAATTAGAAAGAATAACAAGGAACATGGGTCAGAAGCCACTTATCGCCTATTACGACCCTCCAATTCTCCTTTGTGGCATTATTATATTTTGATTTATTTATTTTTTCATCCTGTTGCTTTGACGTTATTTGGGAGCTCTCTTAAGCTACCTGGTACATACAGAAGTTTCATCCCATAAGAAAGAAATTCCTTCGCTCTATAATTGTTTCAATTGTTTCATCATAGACTGTGCAATACCATTACGACCAAAAAAAAAGACCACAGTGCTGATGTGTGACGTCACCATACAGAGGTGTTCGTATGTATGTACACTCGTGGCCACATAAAAGTTTCCGACCGACAAGCAAGTTTTTAGCAGTTTTTACAGTGTACGCGTGTGTTTATAATAGTCGGCATCGGGTAGTGGAACGTGACGATGTTTTTTTATTGAAGTATGCTATTAAGCAAGATTTAGTGCAGAGTT
>JARFOC010014453.1:0-10559 GCA_031763485.1 Osmoderma eremita | reverse complement strand
GTTGCAAACGGGCAAACAAGATTTTGAACAGAAAAGTATACATGAAATCTTGTACAGAAAAATGAACAGAATTATGTCGGAAATTATGCACCGTGTCAAACGGGCCTAAGTTGCCACCCGTCTTTGAAAATTTTGGATAGATTTTTAGTCGATTTATGAAATGGTAGTTACACAAATTGAATGGTAACTTGGAGGCATCGGAGTTGTACAATTTTTAATTGACAACTTTTGTTTGTTTTCTAACAAGATTGTTGGTCCTTCTGAAAACCTTTTTATTCCGCGATTTGTAGGATGTACTTTAAATCTTTTTTATATCGTTCCGTTGATAATGAAAAACTTAACAAACGATGAATTAGAAAATTAAGGCTAGCTTTAATTTTCTAATTCATCGTTTGTTAAGTTTTCCATTGATAAAGAGAACGATATAAAACAGAATTAAATTACATCATACAAATCGCGGAATACAATGGTTTCAAAAGGATATGATAAACAATTTTGTTAAAAAACATAAACAAAAATGAGGACATAAAGAGAAATGAGGAATTTATGAAATAAATTGTAAAGAATGTAGTGTAAAATATATTGGCCAAACAAGGCGACCAATTTTAAACGTTTTAAAGAGCACATTGCTCATTTTAGTGTAGGTAGACTAGAAAAGTCTAGTGTTGCCCAGCCTATTACTGAAACAGGTCATGGCATATCAACAGATAATCTTAGGTTACTGAAACAAGTCCTTAATCTTAGAGAACTGGATAATTACGAGAGTATTTATATTCATAAGATTAAGGACAAAGTTATGAATTCCAACAAGGCACCCATCCCGCATTCTAGTTTACACGAACTCTTAGAATACATTGTATGACTGGTGTAAACAACTTCATAGCGAATGTAATTTTCAGTATGCTAATTATCTCGTTGTGTTTGTTTATACTTGTTATGTTCTTAATCCAATTGTTTGTGTCTTCCATTGTAACAATGTTTACTCATTGTAAGATAATAGAAATATTATTATTAAGTGGACTGTTACGGTTCAGTGCGCGTGACGAGGTACGCTTAATGTACCGGAACCATCAGGTAGTATATATAGACTTAGATTATAAGCCGGAAGGTAGTGTTATTCAAGTGGTGTTCTGTGTGGTGCATATCTCGCAGAGTGCGACGTCTAACATTATCTTCCTTCGTAGATTCTGCTGAGGATGGCGACTTAGTTGCCGAAATACGTATCCGGAGTTCTTTACTCATCGAGGTGGTAAGGGAATTTTTTATTTTTAACCTGTATGTTATTTCAGCGTGTTTCAGAAGTTATGGTCAATTTTATGTGTAAATCACTGAGTTCAAAGTCTCGATATTAGTAGCTACCTTTATAGTAAAGTGATATTTTTTCAAAATTGTCAACAGTGAATACAGGGCGAATCAAAACTCAAATACATTATTTTATCAATTATTTTATATGCATCACCCCGTAGCTTATATCATAAAAAGAAAGAATACTTTCATTTTTACTAAGCACTCTCTATACCTAAACTCATTAATTTCTAAGATATTTTAAAGTCTGATGTGAGTGAGATTTTTAGAAATTATTATAATATAACAAGTTAATCGTGGAAAAATGACAGTTAGACAGTCTTAGGTCTAAATTACTAGATAGGAGATTATGTAATTGGATCACATTTTTTGGAAGGACGAGTGAATAAACTTGACCAAAGTTTATTTAGACTTTTTCGAAAATCATTTACCGTTGTTATTGGAAAATGTTCCGCTAAACGTTCGTCAAAGGATGCGGTATCTGCATGATGGAGCTTCGTTAGTTCACACCAGGTTAATACACGATCATCTGAACACCAATTTCCCTGAAAGATAGACGAGGAGAGGGGAATCAATTGAGTGACTAGCTCGATCATCAGAGTGCACTAAAATTGACTTCTTCATGTAATATGTAAAAGAAACCGTGTATATCAAACACCGCCGACTACACAAGGTGATATGAAAAACAGGATAAAAGAAGCCTTCTCCAGTATTAATTTAGAAATGTTAAGAAATGTAAGCCGATCGCTTGAAGAATGGCTGAAATGTTGTAATAATAGTTCGGGTGGGTATTTTTTATTATAGAATTACATCGTAAACAGCTGGGTTAATTGATTAAATGTTAATCATTAGTGTAAGTTATAAATGTTCGTATTTTGTAGTTGTATTAAACATAAAACTGACATTTTTCCATGACTAACTGTTATATTAAAATAATTTCAAAAAATCTCACTTTTCAAAAAGCCTAAATATCTTAGAAATTAATAACTTTAGGTATCGAGACTGAGTAATAAAAATGAAAGTACCTAAACTATTCTTTCCTTTTATGATATAAAACACAGGCTAAAAATAATTGGAAAATTAATGTATTTGAGTTTTTATTCGCCCTGTATTCAGTTTTGACAATTTTGAAAGAGTGTCACTTTGCTATAAAACTGGTCGAATATCAAAAATCTATGCATGTAAAAAAAGACTCTGTCGTCTGCGGTATACAGGACCTTGCACTCACAGTGATTTTCATATAAAATTGACCATAACTTCTGAAACACGCGGTATAATTCAATTTAATTGTACATTGCAAGTGTGTGACATGAGTTAATTTAAATCTGAAATAATTTACAGGGTGTTCTATTTAAGAAAACGTATGTTTGGTTTACCCTGGTGAAATGAAACACCCTGTATATGTGAACATAATTTTAAAATCTTAAGTTATGTAACAACGTATATATCCAGCTTTACCACACTAATGCGTCACCCTGTATAGTGTGGTCACTATTGGGATTCCGTAAACGCTGGGAGAGAGAAAGTTGGTTAAATGGGACTAAACATGCGTCACATTAGAACCTGCCATGGTAAATAAAGAAAAGTAGAGGGATATCTGTGCTATAGGGGAAAAGCCAAAAAACAAGATTGGAGTTCTTCCGCGTTATTGGACTGTATTTTATACACTTTTATTTATTGTTTTACAGTCTCCGTATAAGAACACATATCTGATGTATAGCCTCTGCATAAGAGCACTTAAAATTGTAAAACTATATTTGTAACATTGTTATTTCTGCAAATATACCCAATATGGTATACATAACTAAAAAATTATGCTCTTTCTAAAGTTACCTGCGATTTGCTTTTAGAAACACAAATCGTATGTGGCTTTATGAACTAAATATACATATAAAAATCTCGAATCCTGTAAAAGCTACATTGGATTCAATACCATATTTAAATTCCGCGCAAAGATGTAGCTTCATAATGTCAAAATACTATTTGGATATCTTTTGGACGAAATGATCTAGGCGACAAAATGTATGTTGTCGATTTTTTTAGTTTATCCCCGATGCGCACGTATCGTTTAACTTTTCTAAAGTTCTTCCGGGGTTGGACCGTATCATATATCTCGACGTTTCGCTCATAATCATAATGGATTTAAGGAGAAGAGTTAGAACAGAGCAGAAAAAAAGGAGAGAAACCTAAGTTGGCACGGTAGCTCAACGTGGAAACCACACCAGAAGTAAAACCAACTAGGTGGAAGGGAGAAAAGAAAAGAACACGACCTGGGTTAGCACGGTAGCTCAACGTGTTAACCACAACATAGGCGAAACTAAACGGATAACACAAAGAGGAATGAAAGAACTTGGTTAGTTTCGCCTCTGGCGTGGTTTACACGTTGAGTTACCGTGCTAACTTAGGCTTTCCTCTTTCTCTAATTTTTTGTAAAGAATGGTCGAAATCATTGAATTTTATAATTAAATAAATATGACTTTGACTACATGACCTGCTTACAAGAGTACAATAGACTGTAGGTAAAATGGTAATAAACAGTTGATGTAATTATTAATTTTGTTCTTAGGAACTCTAGGCCCATATCCGCCTGGTCAAATTATTCCACCACCATCTTACAATGAAGCCATGTCACAACCTATGGTAACACCACGTGCAGTGTCAGAACATTACTTGAAGCAGCCACCTTATAATCCCAATTATTAGTCACTATTAAGTATAAAGCCTTTATAAAGTAGCTTTAGTTAAGTTAGTAGTTAAGTACATTTACGAATGTGGTGCCAAAGTGTGTGAAAAATGTGAGAAATTTTTACATTTGCCATTATAAAGTTTAGGTAAGTTGTATACCAACTACTACCTAGATTGGTTAATGTATTTGGTGATATTAGAAGTTAATGCTATATACTTTCGCACATTTAACTTGTTTATTTCCCTACTGCAGATGTGGTAAATTGAAACTGCATGTCGGGCAATGTGTTCGAAACTGATAGAGACAAACCGTGTTTTCTAATTGTGAGACTAAGAAAAACGAACTATGCCCATGTGCTTCAAATTTCCACCAACTTCGTTTTTATAATTTCTACAATTTATCCTATCAATTACAATGTAATCTCTATTTAGATTTAGTTTTTATGGCTACGTAGATATATGCACGTTGTTAGTGAAAATTATAACTACTATATTCGATTTTATGGAAATATAATTATACATATATCGAAAAATCACAAACAGACGGCATATAAAATAACTAATAATTTTCAAATATTTTGCCTTAAGTTAAGGGCTATCTCCTACTCAATATACCATTTTCAAGTTTGTTATGGAGTTTTATTTAATTAATAATTCAGTATTATACTAGTTTTGATCACCTACATTATCAGATGCATATTTAATACTTTGATGACAATTAAGTTTAAGACAGTACACAAACTTTTTAATTGTATATGAAAAACAAGCCATTTTACGAACCATCATACTAACTTAACATGAATATATGAAACATATCTCTAAGGCCCGCTTGACACGATGCGGAATCCTGTTCATTTTTCTCTACAAGGATTTTATGCACCGTGTCACACAAAATGCAGATTTTTTTAATAGAACACGTTCTATTTCCAATCATGGTTCCGTTAAGAAAGTGATAAAACTTAAACGAACGTAGAATCTGAACTAGAGGGAGTAAGGAGTTGAAATTTCCTGGACATACTAAGCATGTACTGGTGATTACACTGTATAAGTCTTACTCGATTCGGTGACCCAGAACTGTCTAAGAAAAACAAGGGCAAATTCGCAATATGTGGCGATAATTGATAAAACTTAAAGGCACATGGAATCTCAACTAGAGGGTGTAATGAGTTGAAATTTCCAGGACATACTAAGCATGTACAAGTGATCACATATATATAATAATATTTTAGCTTATCTAGCAGAATATCATGACTAACCGAGTCGAAAGCTTTACTTAGGTCCTGCATGCTCATCTCCGCATAATCACCAGCGTCAAAAGTTTTGTGTACATATTCTACCATATTCAATATACCCGATGTCGTGGAGTCCCCCTTTCTGTACCCGTGTTGACTTGCTGTAGAATATTGTTTATTTTCCAGGTATTTAGCAAGTCTTGTCACTATCGTCTGCTCAAATATTTTTAATACTGCTGGTAATATACTGATTGGGCGATAGTTTTCATGTTTGTCATCATTCTTTTTGTGTACTGGTACTAGTCTACCTACATTTAGTGGCCTTGGAAAAACTCTCAGCTCCATACATTTGTTGAAGATAATTGCTAACGATTCAGATATCTCCCCATGTATTTATTTTAGAAGGTACGTTGTAACGTTTTAAACGCCGTCGAACTATCTATCGTAATATTTACCGCAATTCTTGCCTACGCGTATTAGTGCGAGAACACGGCCTTCCTAGTTCATATACACTCGAGGCTATTTGCATTTTCTTGCGCGTTTCTCACCCGTGCGACCTGTCCCTTTTCTACGGCTCTCTACGATTAAATTTCGGCGTCATCCGACGTAGTTGGCCACCCGAGTCACGCGGTCGCATTCGAGCGAATGACAACGCGCGATTTGGAGAATTGATTGGCTAAGGGATGCGCGGGAACTGTTGCTTTTCCCGCAATAAAAGGAAGAGACTGATCGACTGCCGTCAAGTAAGGTTGGTTGAGACAATTGTCCGCTAGTGTGTCGTGGCTTAGGCCTTGAATGTGTGCGAAGTATCAGAATAATTTGCCATGGGACATGTGAAGGATAAGTTGGAGTCCGTGGAGGATCAAACTTTGGAAATACATCCGGGATTTTGTATATTGCTGTTCTTCTGGGAGGTTCTAGAAACCCAAGGGCGTTTCCCCGTTGTTATACCACACCGTTCCATAGTAGCAGTACACCAAAGCGTGACGAAAACCGAGACCGGAGGCACATCGACATCAAAAGATAAGTGTTTTCCCTGTTCAACCCCATATATCGCATAGCCACGAAATTCTTCCATATTTGTGATCAGACTTAGACTCACGACCGTAACGGCATTCAACAACCGCCATATTGGCGACGTGACGCTGCGAAAACGCATTTCTCAGTAACGCATTCTTAAAATTTGGCATAAGTAAGTCATATACCATACGTGTGAACTTTTTATATGAAACTAACGTATTGTATTAGTTCTGTTATAACGTTAAACCATTCATTCCAGTAATCCAGATTCTTTTTGTTAATCATAGCGTAACCTTGACAACTTTCAAGCCGTGTGGAATTTTAATTACCTTTCGGGTTAAATATTTTAAGTACTTTAACAACTTTTGTCGGACATCTGTGACATTGTGATTCTAATGAAAAGTATTGTTATGCCCGCAATTTCAAACTGGCCCGCATGGAGGGCGCCACTCGCCGAGCACCGGATGTGCGTAGAACGAACACGGGGGACTGGAAGGAGACGTTGCCAGAACTCGAATGCTCTGGAAATACGTTTTCGATTATGGACATTACTGGAAATCGAACATTTGCGAGCCTGTTGCGGGATATTTAAAATGATCGCGGACCAGGCGAATCAGAAATAGCCGTTCAGTAAAGTTCTCGCGAGCAAAGTAAACCATGGAAATGAATAGTAGAGATGAATAGTGAATATAAATAAGTGTTAACTATATTCTGCTCAAAACAAAAGTTTCCTGCAGTTTTTGCCGATTTTATGCCTTTCTCGACCACTGTGCGACGTTGAGGTTTCTCACCTAAAGCGCAATGAATGAAGCGAATTTACGACGTTGTCTACCGCATCAGAAAGAAACCCAATGGTAGTGCATTTTAATTGCCTAGCTCCTTTCCTTGGAAACAACCATAAAGAACTGTAATCAAATACTTACGCTTCTTATTCTCTACTTCAATTTCACATGCATTTATACTTCATGTATTTGCATCGGTAACTTTGTCTCATCTAGTGCTTTTTACGGAAATTTATGTTTAAAAAAATCAATTAAGAAAGAATAAATAAAAATTATAAATTTATATTGTCCGTGATTTGCCGCATTTTTCGGATGGTTTGTGCGCGATCGTTAGGGGGCGCTGGTGAATTTATTTACAATATTTATACAGTCCGTTTCCATTCTTGTAGGGGTGTTCTGTGGTTCCATGTTGATTCAAATTCGTGTTTCGTGTGTATTATGTGTTTTGCGTGATTAATTTGCAGTTTTGGACTTAAAAAAATTCTTATTTAACTTTTGTCTTTGTATGTTACATATATAATAATTAATATTTTAAGGAATTATTTGCAAATATATCATATGTGTTGTTATAGGTAGGTTTTTAATTTTGGTTTTTTTTTGTTTGGTAAGTTGATGCAATAGCTAAAATATAAATTACATGATAAAAACGTATAATACCTATACTAAAGCAAAAACTAAATTTTAATTTGTGTTAACAGTGTAAAGAAATCTCAAATAAATATAGTAATTGAAGGTATTTATAATGTTCCTTTGTCGTTTTTAAAATTTGTAATACAAAACTTTTTGAAATTGACTTAAAAAAAATCTTATTTAATGTGATTCTCATCACAGTGATATCCTTATGGCTCGCATAATAAAGAAGATAGTCTTTGTAGGAACATTTATTCGTGTTAGCTACGATAGTACTGTATAAATAAAACAAAATTTTTAGTTACAATACGATAGTTCTGGCAAACAATGATAACAGAAATATCGTCAAATTATGGAAAGCAGTAAATTATTCATTGCGATAGTTATTATATCATAATAACATTCACATATTACAAAGTTTGCTACTTGATATTCAGCTTTACAAAAGACACCTCAAAATTCTATCTCCTCCAGAAAACTTTTTTGGACATTATAGTATCACACTTACACACACATATATAACATGTTATGAGAAATTTCGTATTAAACGTACGCATTGTTCATTCGCGACGCTGGTTAGCGTTTTAGTTATATATAATTATTCATACATGTGTCAAATGTTTTAGAGCCAATGCGGTCAATGCAAGTCAGTTAATGGGAAATTTGCCCAAACATAGATTAGAATCAATGTATCCATTTTAGCTCACTGGTACTGATTACGCAGGTCCATTGCATTTGTAAGGCTATTCATCTTGAGCCAGTTGCTAATTTAAGTACCGAGGCATTTATTGCTACGTTTCGAAGGTTTGTCTCACGACGTGGTTTACCTAGTCATGTTTATCCCATTATCAAGTCGAATAACCGAATGACCGCGAAAATAACTTAAACTAGAAACATGCACCACTTTCTCTTCTCACTTCACTCCCTCTACCTACCCCAAAAACATATGTACAATTTTTCTACTCCGCCCCGAATGGGAGAATTCTTAGAAGGACTACACGCCTGGTCTCAAGAGTACGTTTTTATTGCTCATAATAAATCCATCAACGCAGAAAAAGATAGAGGCGCTTCTTCTCGGTTCAGAAGGTTTTTGTTCTTTTTAATATAAATGGATTCATAAGCATCTAGCTCGCGCGTTGATGTTGCCGATTTCATTAGTTTTAAATTATCTATATTTATATTATGTCCCGTTTTTTGCCATATGTTCTGCGACGCCAGACATATCAGCCCTCCCATACCGGTAGTGTGAAATATTCTAACGACCACAAGCCTTTAGAACCAAAGACGCCACAATCCGAAAGGTACAATAAAACCCCCAATGATATCGACGATTCGACAATGCGAACCACGTATTCCCGAACCACGTGTCCCGAAATAATGATTTTGTTTTAATGTGAGGAATGATCCGATCAATGGTACTTACTGACTTATTATTTAAAAAATTAAAGTATGATCAAAGTTGAAACAACAATAAGCGAAAGGTCATTGCGCAGATCATTCACCTAGTTACGAAGAGTAAAAATATTTCGATACAATGTGTTTAGAAGTAGCGATTTTGGACTAGATACAATAGACGAGTTCTTAAATTCATCGGTGGATCCATCGGTTTTACTTTGTCACTGTTTATTACACTAGTTAAAGAGTGATAAAGTACGTATAATCGATGAATCGATTGATGAATTTAGGAACTCACCCAATGTATCTTATGAAATATATGCATATTCGGTACAGTATATACGTTAGGATTTTGCCATCGCCTCGGTGATCAAGTCAATTATTATTATAATCTGTCAACGTCAAAATTTTTAACTATTTTGCTCTGTTTATTAATATACAGTGTGGACGTAATTTTTAAACGAAACAAAGACGAGGTGAAAGTAGAGGCAAATTATGATATTTTGGTTGCACTGGACTCAAAACGTAAGATAGATGGCGTTATCTTTATAGTTTTAAATGGAAAGTATGTTCATATAAAACCTCATTTTATATTTTTATTGAGTTCACGCCTATGTAAACAGTTTTACAATTTTCTATGTTTTATCGAACATATCCGCAATAAAGTTAGAGGTACTTTACCTTTCTGATAACCCTCGTTTTTATTTCATGGTGCATGTTTCATAGGAAACGTATTTTAAAGAAACGTCAAAATATTTATGCCGATGTATTTCTGACAATTATAAAATACGTTTCCTAGGAAACATCCACCATTCAATAAATACGAGGGTTATCAGGAAAGTAAAGTGCCTCTATCTTTTATTACGGATATGTGCGTAAAAACATAGAAAATCGTAAAACTGTTTACATAGGCGTAACAATTATTATTGTTGAAAAACAGGTTGTTTCTGTTCAATAAACTATAGACCTATACAATAAAATTTCCCACACTTACAGTATATCCGGTAAATACAATGTACCCGTTACTTACAATGTATTGCAATATATGTATTACATAGGGTGACGCGTTAGTGTGGCAAAGCTCGTTATATCCGTTATCATACAAGATATCAAAAAAAAGTTATTTACGAAAATTGTAGACAGTTTTGAACTTAACATCTTAAAATTATTTTCATATATACAGGATGTTTCATATCAACAGGGTGAACAAAACATCCGCTTTCTTAAATGGAACAGGCTGTATATTATTTAGGATTTAGGTTAAGCTCATGCCTCATACATATGTGCAAATCACTGTGAGTCCGAGGTCTTGTATACTGCAAACGACAGTCTGAAATTTTTCTTTTACAAGCATAGATTTTTTATATTGGTCCACTTTTATAGCAGTGACATTTTTTCAAAATTGTCAAAACTGAATACAGAGCGAGTTAAACCTCAAATACATTCATTTCTCAATTATTTTAAATGGATCACCCTGTATTTTATATCATAAAAAGAAAGAATAGTTTAG
>JARFOC010014442.1:0-10559 GCA_031763485.1 Osmoderma eremita | reverse complement strand
TTTCACTCGTGTTTATAACTTTTCATCCTCGTGTATTATGATAGGCATTATACGCTCATCAAATAATATACTATTGTGCAATTTATATACTGCTACTGTTTACAGTTCGTTGCAGCAGTAACAGTCTCGTCGAAATCTACTTTTCAGCTTTAGCTCTGTTATTTATGGGTCAAATGAAAAATGGTTTCCGTATCAATTATATTCAGAAATTTTATTTCTTACGAAAACAGAAGAAAAATGAAACACGTGATTTATTCAAATCATGTTATTTTATAACAGAGATTTTTTTAATTTGCATATATGTAGTCGCAAACTTAAATTCTAACCAACTTTTTCAAATAACTTTTTCGGATATCATGTCATCTAACTTTACTTTTTGACTAGCCATCGAAAGCAGCGCGTTAATATCCCATTATAACATACTGTGCTATAATATAAAAAGTAGTGCAATTTAGTTTTTAAGGGGTGGCCAATTGAAACTTCAAACGTCAAAAAATGTAAAGTCATACTGTCAAGTGAAAAACGCAGTAGATTAAATATCAAATAATCACAAATCATAGTTTAATTTAAGTAATTTCTCTAATTTCAGGAGGGCTACAGAAATTGATAAATTCATTTAAAATTTCGAAATTGACTACAAATGTATTACCAACCACAACGAAAATTTCAATTATTATATACTTATGTCAAGAAGGGACATAAAGGAGGCAAATTAGAAAAAAATAACATATAGAGCTCGTGTCATAAGAGACTTATCGCACTCGTCCATTAACACCTTCCTTTCTTCGTTTGTCGGGTGCTAAACTTCGGCTCATGCGATAAGACCTGTCTTATGACACTTGCGCCTTAATACACTATTTTAAATTCGCCGCCGTGCAAGTAATCCCATGACATGTGCAAAATAATTTTTGGAGTTATTAGTAGAGGCATCTACCCGCCCTTCTAATATCGGCTGTGAATCATACAGGGTTGGTATCGTATATTCACCTAGTGTTCCAGCGAACTGACGAGACATTTTTTTAACTTAAATTCTTTGAAGTAATACTATGGCGGGTATAGAACGCTTAATTTATCAGATCTACTGTATCTAAAATCCTCTAAATGTTCTTTAAATCCAATATTAATCAATTGCTCAATTTACTTTTTATGGCAGTCATCACAAGTAATTTAATATATTCCAGATCTTTGTCAATTTCGGGTTTATCCGTTGGGTTGTTTGGAAGATTCTGTAATGTATAAAAAGAGGAAAGCAAACATTGTAGTCTTGAGTGTACAAAATTTTCTTTAATCTTTTGGACGCGTGGTAGAACGGAATGTTGATAAATATATATTATATATACTATATTAAAGTGTTCCTGAGATTGTAAAGCCGAGAAATTATAGTAGGTTCTCTCTACTTAAGCCTATTTAACTTTCTGTGGATTATGTAAGGAAATAAATCATTATATTTAGCAATTTCATCAATACGTTGAAGCACGGTATCAAATGTTTTTATTTAGAGGAAATTTGATTAGCCGATGTCAAAGAAAATTAAACGCGGCCATTTTATATTCTAAACAGTGACCAGAGTTCTCCATGATAATCCGGTTTGTACCGGTTTCTTTCCTAAATATATATATCTATATCTATTTTTTTTATTAATTCTATTCTATTCTCTCTAGTTATTAGAGGTAATAATAAAATAGAAGATGATCATTTATTCACATTAACTATCAGAACATTCTTTTTATTTCTAGGAAGCATGTTTGTTTATTTGTCAATATAAGTTATGTTGGTTTTAAGCTAGTACAAGCGACTTTATAACATTGAAAGTGCTGCAGACTGATCATCAATTTCTGTTATTTTGCTGCCTGCTCGTATAGCTGGTTTTTGCAATGTTTAGATACTGAAGATTGATTCCAATCCTGGACAAAAGCTATGTCCCGTCATATTCTGTTATATATTTGTGCTGTAAGTTCCTTTAGTTCATTGCATATGGCAACAGTACAAAATATCTAGTGCGAACTTATCCAATAAAAATTGGTACTGTTGATGCTAACAAATAAAACATTTAAAAAAAGCTGAAAAGTCGCTGCATGCAGGAACATATTCAACGTTTATTGCTGTAGATCTTCTCAACCTCAAAATGCAGTATGGGATATAATCGCAACTTTTATCTCATACTATCCTTAGTTGCTGTCATTAGTGCTATCTTCACTTCCGATAGCTATGTTGCAACTTATTTATATATGTCGGCGTCGGCAACGATACCTATCTATCTGTCTATTAGCGTCAACTGCTGTCAATCGTCATCGTTTAGGTTTTAAAATATTTTTAGTTAAATTCCAAGTTAATTTGTTTATATATAGTTGTACAAATCGTTCTTTTCAAAAGGCTTCTATCTTTTTCGAGCGTGCACAGGGTAATGCAGCCTGTAGGGAGAAAGCGGTGAGGCAGAAAAAATTAGCCCGAGGGAGAAGTATATGATTGCAAATGTTTTAAATTATTTTAATAAAGCTATGAATGTGAGTGCTGCCGTTCAAGAAGCAAGTAAAGCTTTGGGTTCCTCAGAGCGTACAATATATAATATAAAACAGGAGCGACAAACTGGTTCATATCAAGTCCAAAAAACCCCAGGAAAAGGAAGGACATACAACTAAATGACCCATTACAAACATATGATGAGAACATGCCAGCACCTATTCGATGTAAAGTGCATGGTTTTTTTTGTACAGAATATGCCACCTACATTAAATGCAATTCTTGCTGCTGTCAATGTTGATGATGATCTCCCTAATTTCAGTCGAGCAACTTTACATAGATTGTTACACGATATGGGTTTCTAATTAAAAAGGTAGGACGTAAAAGTATATTCATCGAACGAGACAACATTATTCGGTGGAGGCACAAATACTTACGAGAGATCAAGAAATTTAGAGAAGAAGGTACAATTTAGTTCTTGCTATTTGACATTTGTGTAACTTTAATTATTTCAGGTCGAACTATGATATATACTGGCGAACCATGGTTGAATACAGGGCATGCAGTAAATAAAACTTCGACCCACACTACTATTCAAAATAGTCGACAAGCTTTTATCTAAGGATTAAATACTGGTTTGAAATCCCTAACCGCGCTTGGATCTCGTTTTGCATTAGTTCATGCTGGTGATGATAATGGATTTGTTCCTGGTACTGAATATACATTTATCTACAAGAAAAACACTGCTGATGTTGATCATGAGATGAATTCAGACACATACGAGGATTGGTTTATTAAGAAATTGCTTCCAAATATACCGCAGAAGTCAGTGATTGTTCTTGATAATGCTTCCTATCACTGCAGAAAATTAGAAAAGAATCAAACGGCAGCATGGAGAATAAACAATATCATTGATTGGCTCACATCAGTGAGAAACAAATACCAACCACTGACAATATGCTAAAATGGGAATTGCTGTTTTGCGTGCTACAAATTAAACCGCAATATGATAAAAGCAGGATTGACGAACTTGCAAAAGAAAAAGGTCATGAGGTTCTTCGATTACCACCTTACCACTGCGAGTTAACAAATCCCAATGAAATGGTATGGGCACAAGTTAAAAACTGTATGAAAATGAATAATACCACATATAAGGTAAAATATATGGATGAATTAATTCGAAGAGCATATAGCACTGTAACAGTTGATAATTGGGAAAATTACATCAAACATGCAAAAAATATTGAAAAGCAAATGTGGATAGTGGATAATTTGCAAGACGTCATTGATGAATTTATTATTCATGTAACAGATTCGTCATCATCTGAAGATCAAACTGGTTCATCGACTGACTAAAAGTTGAAACAATGTGTGTGTGACTGCTATTCATTTCTTAAATATTATTGTATTATATGGGCATTTGTATGATTACAGCTATTTTTGTTACAAAAGTGGAAACTAGTATTTGTTAAAAGATTATATATTTTTCTTTAAATTTAATAAATTGTATAATACCCCAATTCCTAAATAAATGTTCGAAATGTAAATTACGTGAATGCTGAGTAACAATAAATAAAATTATGGGCTTTTTCACTGATTCTTAAATAAAAAAATTATGTTTTTTTTATATTCTACGTTTTCCTAAAAATGTGCATTTTAACTGCCAGAAACTCAAATAATGGAACCGGAAATAATAATGTACAGCTGATTCGACGATTTGGCAACCGTGTATCGGATTCTCATAACCTCTGTACTGCATTCGGAGGTTGAGACGATCTATAGCGTTTAAACGTCCTTCCAGAAAAAGGAGTAAAAGCTGCAAAAATCCTAGAGCACCGTATTTAGATATCCAAGTTGACGATGTTTACGTACAACTAAACCAGTTTATAATAATAATTCATTAACCTTTTTTTTATTTTCCGAAATGAAGGCGATTAAGTCAAAAAGCGAAAATGATTAAAAAAGAAGGGAAATTGGTGATTTCACTATGTAGCCATTTTCACACAGAGTGTGTCCCGTAAGACACCCTATCTTTTACCCTATCTTTTATATACAGTAAGACAAATATGTGTTTACCTTTATAGAAAAGTTAGATACCTAAAAGAATGTTTCATTACTTATTTATTTACCAAATGTAATAAAAGATAATGATACTATTTTTACGTATTATTTTTATTTTCATCACTAACGTTAGTATAATCCTTGGCTTCGACTAAAGTCTGCTGTAATACTTATCTGAGCGCCGTCTATCTTTAAACGAAATTGTGGTAGATACATCCACGGTTCTGTACTTAACTGCGTTAGGGTCGGAACGACCCACATCCTCGCCACATTGCTAAAATGTCCTCACTGCAAGATTTCCGCTAAAGTTCTGTAATAATCATTATAGTAGATAAGGACTTCATGCCCGCTCCTCTGACGCAATTTAATAATCTAAAGGCGAGATATTTCCTTTGTAAATTTTAAGCTGTGAAGACAAGAAAGGTTTATACAACGAAATTAGTCAAATAATCCAAGTTGGAGGAATATTATTTTTGCGGGTATTAAGTACTCTGCCTAAGTGTAAAATTTTAGGCTCAGTTAAATTGAAACACCTAATAAAAAAGTTATAGTTAATACATATATAAATATACATCAACCCAAAGTAGATTTTAAAAAATTCCCTTTTCCACATATTACTGCAATAGCTGCGTTTCTGCAGTTCAGTATTTAAATATACGAGGGATGTCCGGTTACTAAGGTACGGTTGCGCAACACACCGCCTACGTCGCTCCGATCAGGTTGAAACTTGCACGCATTTTAGATATGCATATGTACTGTATAGGTGGCTATTGTCATTGCCTTAGGTTCGGTACAACATTTGCAGTGACAGCCGCGCAATGTCAGTTCCGATTGAAACATACTCCAAGTTTGCAGTGGGAGCGGTCATTCGTCACACCTATCGAAATTCATAAAAGAAACATACTGAAGACATACCGAGAACGCGTTATGAGGCAAAAACTAGTTAGTGTTTGGTATAAACAGTTCAAAAGTGGATGCACAGCTCTCAACGATGATGAAAGTGTGCGAAAGAAACCATCGACAACGAAAACGGATGAGACTAAATTTAAGATCGATACGCTGATTCGAGAAGATCGTCGGTTGAAAATACGGGAAATTGCTCTACTGGCCGGCATTCCTAAACGCTCTGTTAGTGTAATCGTATCTGAATTAGGCTATCAAAAAGTGTCCGCGAGATGGGTACCAAAACTGTTGACCGAGCAACACAAAATGCAACGAATGGCGGCAGAGATGGAGCTTTAAACGCGTTATCGTCAGAAAAACGGATTTGCTAGAGCCTGTAGTTACAGGAGACGAAACGTGGTACACCACCATACCACCGATTCAAAAAAGACTCGATAACGATCCGAGGTCACCAACACCGAAAAAATTCAAAGTTCTGTAGTCTGCAAAAAAGACAATAACAACTGTGTTCTGAGATATGCAAAGCATTTGCCTCACAGAAAAGAAGAGGAAGGTTGACGAAGGGAATCAGGTTGTTGCATGACAATATAATCGGCACACCTCAAATCAGACGAAGGCCTGGCTTCAGAAACACAATTGCGAAGTTATTGTCCTTCCGGCCCATAGTCCAGACCTGGCTCCTTCTGGTTTCCATTTGTTTGGGCCGTTGAAAGCTTATTTGTTGGGTAAAAGGTTTGAAAACGATGACGAAGTTCAAGAGGAAGTACGACAGTATTTTAGAAATTTGAATCGCACTTTTTACGAAGCGGGTTTACAGGAGCTTGTGCCTCGCTGGGAGAAGTGTCTTAACATTGGCGGCGATTCTGTCGAAAAGTAGCTAACAGTTCGCTTAATGTATGTTTGATTTATATAAATAAAGTAGTCTGTCTGTAATTCACAAATGTACCTTGGTAACTGGACATCCGTCGTAGTAAAATACATGGGTATAGTATAAAGTGGCCGAGTTATAGACAGGTGAACTTTTCTAGTATTGCTACAAAATAACAAAATAAGAACTAAAATAAGACGCATTACGTGTTGCTACTTACTCCTTTCGCGAGAACTATTTCCTTCAGGCATACAAGAAGAAAGTTTTAAGGAAAAGCAAGGGGAAATTGCTGCCCATTCGTCAAATATCGCCTCTCTGACAGGTGCTTGTGTAGTATAGTAATCATAGCGTGTCCTTTCCCTTTAAAATATGTGGATTGAGGTGGTCATTTCAAATAATCACAGATATTATCGTCAGTTTCTTTATCTTGGAGGAAATATTTTAAAAAATATTTGTAATATGTAACATAAAAACATGCCACGCTTCATTTATTTGTTCCTCATGGACGCTTGCCCATTTTTCCAACCTCAAATTTTTGTTACGGACTAATATACTTAATCATATAGATTTCCACTGCCATTCTACGGATGTAGAGCACTCTGGATTTATGTACATGCGTAAAATTTAAATCAAATATATTTTATTATCAATTAACTTTTTTAAAATATCGGCCAATATCTGACACGTAAGGTAAAATCTAAGTTATAAATATATTAAAACACACAAATACACTTTTAAAACCACACAACTCATCTGATTATGTAGCAACAGCACATTTTGCTGTTTCGCGCTACTATACACTCATCAGTGTACGACGGAGAGGTGCCAGCTATTGTACACCGCATCATCAACTTTACGTTAGAATGGCTCTATCGCAAAAACGATGGAGACATCTGACGCCCAACAGAGCATTTATAGCGTAATCATCAGGTGACAGCAGAGCTCCCAACCATAGAAATCTGTGTTAGCGTTTGATCCTTATCAACATGGATATGTGAAATCCCAAAAAGGTTTCTCCCAATATCTGACATGTAAGGTATGAGTATATAAATATATTAAAAACATATAAATATACTTTTGGGACCACACAACACATCCGACAACGTGGGAACAGGCACTCTCACGCACAGACAGCTGTTTCACGCTACTATACCCTCAACAGTGTACGACGGAGAGGTGCTTGCTACTTGTTGAGTACGCTGTATCATCAACTTCGCGTTAGAATGTCTCTATGGCAAAACCGTAGAGACATACAACGCCTATGCTCAAAAATTATTTTCTTTTGTAAGAAGTTAATGTAGCCATTTTTCTGGTGTTGTTTTTTGACCATGCAGGACGCTGCTTCTCTGACAGTAAGGTTTAATTCTGCGGTTCTAACTATGTAAATTTATTGAGTGTAGTTCTCTTCTGTCAGTATGCACTGAAACGTTGACCTTATGTTGTTTGTGTGATTGAACTGAAACTTTACAACATAACTACACGATCCTCGCGGACTGTCGGATTCCATTTCCATCCGCATGTTGCCACTTTTTAATATGGACCAATTATAGTCCTCTAATTATATAAGTCTTTCTGTTTTACGACTTAATAATCTGTCTATTCATACAAGAGTTTAACTAATTTGCATTTGTGAATAACACTGTCTTCACAAAAGAAATGTAAACACAACCCCGACATTTCACATTTCTTGGGACAAATCTTGTCAGATAATACTTTTAAGTCGTGAAACGGAAAATTGTTATCTTTAGACAGACTATATCTGATATCTTTTAATGACGGTTTCTATGGTAGACCCTAAACATTTATTTTCGCGATTCGCACTTTACTGATTGATTGAATTCTAATGCAGAGCGAGTTCTTGTTTATCCCTTACACTGCAGCCTTGAGGCGTATTGAATTGCTCCGCATTCGATTGATTCCTGATTAATCAAATAGGCTTACCTCCCTAACAAAGGTTAGTAGTGTGCGCATTAAATCATTTTCCAGAATTCTCCGTGCGTATGCTGCATGTAATAGGGACTGTCTACGCCAGCTTAATGCATATTATTTAAAGATAATATGAAAGTTAGATTGCATAGTCTACACGTAGGTTACTCTCTATAGAATCCCGTTGTACGTAGATGCTTTCTCACATTTTCGTCTCCAGTACGTAGACCCGATAACACTCTAATTCGCGCTCTACTAGGAAACAGTCATGCCCAGTTTTTGCCCACAATTTTCGCATGACCTAGCATCCACATCAGCTTGACTGTATTATTTCGGCAAGTGTTTAAAGTCAGCTAGTCCCATGTCAGCACGGAAGTTTTTCGACAGGATGTTAAAGCCTTTTGCGGCCGCTTGGCTGTCTGCGAGAATGTAAAACAGTTTGTTTTATGACCGTTGCTGTAGACATTCCCTGACATAGAATTGCACAGCACAAATTTCGGTTTTGAAGCAGTTTTGATACCAGCGTTTCAATGGTATGCTCAACCTCGCCTCGGGCTCCACCCTCTCCTGATTGTTGATTCTTCTGTGTACCAGATATGAGTCTGCGCTGATATTCGTTTCGTACTTTCTCTCCATCCTCTACAATCTGTTTGTCAAGAGTTTGTTGCAGGAGAGTTGCGGCTCATAGCTAACAAAGGATTTGCAATAACCTTTGTTATTCTCCTGTGCCCCAGGTTATTCCCGGGATTTAGATTACCATTGCATATTAGTCCTACGCTCCCCTTTTGAGCTATCATCTAATCTAAATATCGGGAGGGCGTAGATTTTGCATGGTCTCCATAACCGCAGTAGGCATGCTTCTTGTTGCATGTGTAACACAGAGGCACGTCAGTTTCTGAACTCTTAAGAGTTGGACTGTTGTTTGCCTCTGATTTATCTTTGCCCACGAAATTAGACAACTATAATCTCTCATGGGTTATCATGGATCCTTCTACTGATTTCAGAGCTCTTTGCATTCGCACTTACTACACATCTTATTTTCTAACAGGATGACGTCTTCGTAAATTTCCGATAACTGCGTTTTAATATAATAATCCCTGTAGTTCCGCCCAATAATGTAAGTTGGGCACTACTTTACATAACCATCGTTCATTAATGTTATTTGCAATATTGAATTTATTCCATGAATTTCATTGCCAGGTCTTACTTTATATTTTATAGCTCCAGCCTTTATTGAGCGCTGATGTTATTTTCCATTAAAAATAACGATCGCGAATTATTGAAGGAGACTGACATGTTTTCGAAATACGTGTTCAGTATTTAAGTGTTATTGTTATGGTGAGAGCCTTTTTATTACATTTTCATTAACGCAGATCCTACGTTGAAGGTAGCTTTACTTTAAGTATTTTCGTTATATATGTACTTACACCCGAGATGAGAGTAATTTCGGAGTGCTATAATGTTAACATATCCTGGCTTCTAGCGTTTCTATAAATCTCTTGCTTTCTTACATTTTTATCTTCTGGTGCTAGGTTACCCATCTTGTATCTTTTTATAAACCCATTACATATAAACCCCCTTATTGTTCTTTTTAAATTTTATCCTCTAGGAAGGAGTACTTTTCTGGGATTAGTTATAAATGTTCAGTAAAAGAAGTGTTTGAAAGTCCTCTCGAATCAATAATTTCAAATTACATTAAAATAATATTTAAATTAAGATCTATTTTTGTTTTCGTTGCAGGCGAGCAGCGAAAATACATATACGGGTGAATAGTACAAGAACATAAATATTAAACTTAAAACTAGTAAAACCTTATACCTCATTCGAGACATAATAAGAAAAGAGAAGTTTTTAAAACGATTTGTATGCATATTGTACAAAATTATGCAAACAGCATGTCGAATAGATCCCCTTTAAATCACCTAGAGCATTCAAACTTATCACGTAGAAAAATTGTAATTGGCGATTCCAGATAGATAAAATGAAGAATTTTTTAATTAATTCCGTGACAAAAAGTAATGTACTGCCAATCAATATTAACTTTTTTACAATCAATGTTTCACACTTTCGTCACGGGAGACCTGATATGTCAGCAGTCGCTGAACATATAGCAAAAACGGGACATAATATAAACATAGAAAATTTAGAACTAATGAAATCGGTAACATCCACACCCGAATTAGATGCTTATGAATCGGTTTATATTAAAAAGTACATGAAACCTCTTGAATCGTGAGGAGGCACCGCTACATTTCTCAACACTACTTGATTTATTGTGAGATGGTTACAAAACATGCTTTAAAACGGCGTCGATCTCTTTGTCAGCAGTTTCATTAATTTT
>JARFOC010014432.1:0-10561 GCA_031763485.1 Osmoderma eremita | reverse complement strand
TGCAAGAGGAATGGCAAAAAATTCCTGCAAATTTTACAGAAAATTTGGTTTACTCCATGCCTAGAAGGTTAGCGGTCATAAGAAAAGCGGACGGAGGTCCGACAAAGTATTAGATAACTTTAAATTAGTTTTTAAATAGGTATTTGCTATGTGTATGAAAACTTTCGTGACGTTAGGTTTTATAACATTTATTGTATTGTTTCCTAGTTTTAAATAATAAATGTTTTCATGATGTAACTAATGCTGTCTAACTGTTTCAAAAAGAAATAAAAATATTGCATCATTGTACAATGTTTAGATTCGAAGTTCCTTTACATTTGGTGGGTGTATGAAAACTTTCGTGACTCACTGTATATTACTATTACTATAACTACAACACAACGAAACAGAATGCAACTAGATAGCTGCTAGTTTGATCTAGGTGCCATCTGTTGATGAATTGTATATCCAACAGGAATTACTATTATTACTCATATTTAATTTAATTTGACGTTTGGGCAGAAGATTTATTGTTGGAAGATTTTGAAATCATAAACATCCTGCACTGAAACAATTTATAAATTAGTTTATTATGTGTACATCTTAAAATAGCATTATAATGTAAGCAAAGTATAACTAGCTAGAATATGTAAGTACACTGAAATGTTAACACCTGCAAAATATACACATCTACACGCACGAATTAAAGCCAAGAAAACATAGTCATGTTCTTGTCTCGTTGCTGAAACTAGATTTTGGCACCTAAACTTTCAATTCTTTGCAAAATGAGATTATTTAATATATTTTTCTGGTCCATGTTATATATAAATAAGGATTAGGTATACAAATTTTGAGATGTGTCGTACGCCTTGGTAATATTATTTGCCCAACAGTAGAGAAATGCAATTTGTTTGATTGTCATCAGTATTGGAAGACGTTTCTTTCAATAAATTTTAGTTGTACAAGAAATATATTTCCTCCATGTATGTATGTATTAGTGGCGTGGTTGGTTAGCGACGCGCTCGGGGTCACAGGTTCGAACCCCGTATCCCGCTCCCAGTGTTAGGTTTTCCTAACTCCTTCGGCAAATACTGAGGGCCTAGATCTTAAGTTGCTCCACGGGCGCAGGCGCAATAATAATAACTCATGGCCACCATTGACCTCCTGTAATTGGTTCACGCTGTTGGTGCTATGGTGGGGGGACTGTCTGCATTGGAAGTATATCTTCTCTAGATATTCAAGGAATATTAAATGCGATTATTTGCGTCAATAATGTTCTTGAACTGTTTGGGCTTGGATTGTACCGACCATTTTATGTTTATCTTTAACTCCACGCAATAAAGTTGTACGGCTAGAGTGGTGTAACGAAAGATTGCATTGGAATGAGGAGTGAGATCGAGTCATCTTCAATGACGAATCTCGATTTTGTGTATGGCCGCATGATTCTTAAAATAGCCAGAAGAAGAAACTTGCAGTGTTCTGCACACCGACATACACGCAACACGCATATGGACCACCTATATGGGGCACTTTGTGTCACCTCCTCCGTGTGTATTGATTGTGTGTGAAGTATATGGATTGTTAAGAATATCACATATGAAGTTATAGAGAACATACGAAGTTGCAGAAGAGTTGATTGCATTTTAGACCATTTCCTGATAATAATGAATTTAAAGCAAACTACAGATAGGAAAACGTTGTTAGTGGTATCCCACTGCGGCAAATGGATTTATAAGTAAATGGGAAACGATTCCCAGAACATAAAAAATACCCTTACCACCTCGATGAAAGAAGAAATCCTGGATACGTATTTCGGCAACTAAGTTGCCATCCTTCGTAGATTCTGCTGAGGATGGCAACTTAGTTGCCGAAATACGTATCCAGGAGTTCTTCACTCATCGAGGTGGTAAGGGTATTTTTTTATTTTTTACTACTTTAAGCCACCGTATCCTATTTTGTATTTTAGATTCCCAAAACGTTACGAATAAGGACATTTTTTTACAAAAAGTTTAGTTTTCGGCAGAATATATGAATATTTATTGTCGATTATAGTAGACCATAGTGCAATAAGAATTACACATTAATCCAATAACTGCAAAAAGTAGTCTATAGCTGAATATGTTGTGATGAAAACATTATCTAAGTAAGTTATGATTAACTAAAAAGAAATAGGTACATAACTCGTTGCCAGTGTCTGACTGTGGACACGCAAATGATGTATATATACTGTTAAATGTGCTTAGGATTGAATGTGGCCCATTTAAACAATAATTCGATTCATTATGCATCGCGTAACATCATGTTTCATATTAGAAAATTGATTGTTATTCTAGTACGGTCGCGAAATAATTACTGTGAAAATCGTCTTGTCATATTTATTCGAGAAATTGTTGTTCTAGTAGAAATATTCTGGGAAATTGTGTGTTGATGTTATTCGAATTTGTGCGAATCGAAATTCCTTCTTCCTATGTTAAATAATCAAATTGTTGATGAGTGTTTACAAAATATGCACGATAAGTATAAGAACTGTGACGTAAGCATAAGCTATTTTAATTTTTTTTGTATACTTAGCCTAGCTGCAAACTGGAAAGTCTGCTCTGATTCACCCATGGATGTGTGTTTCTTGTTCATACCTTTCTCCTACTAAAATGTAGTTAATTAATAGCAGTCTCAGCTTTTAGTATATCTGCCATCAAGGCAACACTAAAGATGACACTAAATGGTGTAATCACTACTATAGTTAATTAAACACTTAATAAGAAATAGTAAGCAGTAAACCAATAATAGGAGTATAAATCGCTTAAAAATGTTTTAATTTTACTTTAGAATAATTTACCTTAATTAGTTTTTTATCATGGTGTTAGTGGTTGTTCTATAACTACGGATATTTAAAGGTGCCAAGTTCTAGTTACCCTCTTTAGTATTTACAACTTCAGCAGTTGTAAGCAAATGGCAATATTTTAACAAGTTTTTATTAACGTCATTAATTCAAATTCAAATTGGAAACATATTCTGTTAAGTTTGATCTTAATTTAATATATACAGGTCTCCCAAGTTGAGTGGCCTATTAAAATATTTTAGGGAAGGAAATACACAAAAATTCGGAAAATAAGTAGACTGCCCTAGACCAAGGTGATCTTTCAGAATAAATTATTTTCACCGTTGCATCACTTCACCGGAAGTCGCCATTAACTCTCTTATTTTAAATGGAATGTTATATTTTTTATTGCAAATTCTGATTATAAACGTTATTCTAAATACAAAATGTTAAGGTTTCCTTATACCGATTTCTTTTCGTTTTCCTATTATTAACAATTGTGTATTTTAATGCCATATTTTTTTTATAGAATTAACCCAATTTTTCGCAATCAGCTTCAACCAAACAAAGTATTTATTGAGTTAACACCAAAAAATTACAAAATAAGGAAAAGGTGGAAAATAAGGAGAAAAGTAAACTTAAGTTACTTTAAGTTGACTTTTAATGAACGTGTTAAAAAAATAAGAATGCCTTGAAAAACATGTCTTTCATAGTTTACGAGGTAAAGTGGGTGAACTTGGTAGTACTTTTTACACTTATTTCATATCTGTTTTCAGAATTTTTTTATCAGGAAGGGTTTCAGAGTGGTAAAGCAATGAAATTTGGTGAAAGTATATATTATAATATGTGTATAAATCATGAAAAGATAACGTACAAAGTCATATATATATATATATAGTTGGAAAATTTGCTGATATATGACTTTCGGCTGTACTTTGTATCAGATACATTTCTCTTCAGCGTCCAGCAATAGTTTGCCAACATAGCAGATCTCCATTTTGGTACCATCAGCACTTTCATCGTCGCTTGGTGTCATGTTTTGTGGAGGTTTAGGCACAGGTAATTCTGGTTGTGTGTCCAACTTTTGTCTTCATCACCTACTTAACACTGCTCATATCACTTTTTAAGGAGAGGTGTGAAAGACCGTTTTTGATATTTAAATGTCAATTCGCCGCAAATGTAGCAAAAAGGGTTCGGATAGTTTACACATTTCCTTGGCATTTGCACAGGTGATCATATGTTCGCGGTTACGCACCAGAACGCAACACTCTTTAAAACGTTAACAACGTCAGCGTATATGGTCATTCACCGAGCTCTAGCCGACAACTGAAATAACAAGAGATGCTATCTAGGAATGGGAAATGTAGGTCTTAACACGCCAAGACATCTTCAAACATTAATCATTGCATGCTGCTTGATCAGTTCCGAGGTCTAGCCGACAACTGAAATAACGTCAAGACATGTTCTCTTATACTACATATCTATGCATGCATATGAACATAAATACTAAGGGTGATGGAGAAATTATAAACACATAATTGATTTCAGCATGCAAAAGTATATGGAAATTAGGCATTTTTCTGTTTGGGACAAAAAACTTGTTAACCAGTGCAATTAATAGGCAAGATCTGGAAAATCGTGTTAGAAACACATTTCGAAGCTTAAATCTTCTATCGCCAGTTAGAATTTGTCTTCGAATGATTGGTAGACAATTTGAACAACATTTATAGTCTTTAGAGCATTAGTAATTAGAAAATAGAGTTGCCGCTTCTTTTGCCGGCTTGGTCTCCATCCAGACTTTTGTACATTTTTCTGATAGTTTTGTAAATATTTTTGGGTTAAGTAAATAAATATTTTTTGGTTGAAATTTATTGTGAAAAAATTGGTTAATTTTAGCAAATATGCCATTAAAATAGACAATTGTTAATAATAGGTAAACGAAAAGAAATAGGTATAGGGAAACCTAATACTAATCGCTGCAGAATTTGATCCTGTGCATCATGATGTAAACATATATAGAGTGCTCCATTTAAGATAATTGAGTTTTGGACAGTTAAACATAATGAGATTCGACACTATACCGCGACCAGACTGTAAAATTTTCAAGGGTATTTTGGCTGTGATTTTAAAACTTAAGGGTTATAGCTTGAAGCTTGGAATTTAAGAGTGTCCTAAAAACAATTCTTTTAATGAAAGGCAGGCAACACGATTTTTTGAAGGTATCTCAAATTTGGTTACGTTTAGGTATAGGAAGACCTTAACATTTTGTATTTAGAATAACGTTTATAATCGGAATTTGCAATAAAAATTGTAACATTCCAATTAAAAATAAAAAATACCCTTACCACCTCGATCGACTAGAATTAGAAGCGTATAATTTACATTTTATTTTTTTATATCGAGATGGTGAGGGTATTTTTTATTTTTACTATTTTAAGCTACCGTATCCTATTTTGTATTTTATATTCCATTTAAAATAAGAATGTTAATGGCGACTTCCGGTCAACCGGAAGTGATGCAAAAGTGAAAGTAATTTACTCTGAAAGATAACTATGACCTATGGCAGTGTACTCATTTTCAGATTTTTTTTTGTACATTTCCATCTCGAAAATATTTTAATAGGGCACTCAACTTGGGCGACTCTGTATAATTTAATGTTTCCTAAAAATAGAACATATCTTTGCATTTTAATTGCATGTACATACGTAACTATTCTTTCCATTGTCATCAAAGCAGGCATCATAAAATTTGTACAAACAAATACATGTGTATCTGAATGCAGTTATATTTCTTTATGGGAAGCCACTGTACAAACTATTTGTAACTGTATAAAATAAAGAAAGCTGATAAAAAGACATATCATTACATTATAAACAATGACTATTACCTTCCGGAATAAACAGCGAAAATTATAAATATTTTCCCCACAATTGCGAAAGTCCAATATAAATATATCCTTTATTTTCCATTTGCTTCACCGGATATTTTTGATTGAGGTTTGCTGTGCTAGTCAATATACAGAAACAAGAACAATGGTCTTGAATTTTGTTGCATGCTTTGGCTTTTCGACACCATCAGGAGTAGCAATACTTGGACGACCAAAAGAGTTGCCATTTCTCACATCGCCACATTTGATAAAACATTGAATAATTCTACTGCAATGATGTGCTAAAGCTAGGTATTAAATGTTCTCTTGTGAATAAATTTGCATAAATCGATTGTAAGCCTTCCACTGCGAATATATCCAGTCTCCATTTGCATTTTGCGCTCTGCTTCCAAGACAAGATGCCGTGGCAATAAATTTATTGTGCTCCGTAGTAAACATTATTAAAAACTAAATCATAAAATGAAATAATAAACTTATAATAAAGTGTAATTATAAGAATTTTATGTTATTCTTGATTTAATAAACTTACATTCAAAATAAAATGTAATAACAATTTTCAATTTTTTTGACAAATTTGAATTTTAAAGTCAGGGTCGTCAACATAAAACTTTGTCCACATGACCAACTTAAGAAATAAATCGCACGGTATAGGTATTATAAGCAAGTTCGTTATATGCGAAAGTAATCATTTCGATATCATGCAATTTATACCTAAAACTAAAAGTTTGTCAATGCAGGTACTACAAACAACTAAACTGTAATTATCCCCTGCAACACCCAGTATAAACATATACAGCCTGCCATAAGCGCGAGCAAAGCACAAAATACGAAAAAAGAAAGTATTTCATAAATGATATAAAAAAGGATAAAGTCTGTGGGTGGGGAGGGGGCCGTAGGCCGCACGCACTTGGGCCACCCAATTGGGTCTTTTGTGCTACTTCCTCCGTGTGTACTGTGTGTGTGTGTAGTGTATGACTTGTTACTGCCTCTCCTCGCCGTGAGAGGGCAGCAGTGCCGATTTTTGCCCCAGCACTGAAGGATACCGGGAGAGGTACCGATCACCGGCTGCAATCGACTTTTTTTTAAACATAAATGATATATAAAGCACATCAATGTGCGGCCACGATTATCTCTTCCTAAGAGTACGCCGAAAAATACCAGGCGACATTTCCTGGAGTTCTCTTGGAAGACTATTATATTTTGAGAAAATTGCATAAGAAAAAGCCCTTTTAAACAGGGCAGTTCTGTGAGGTGGTGCAGATATGAGGCCACGGAAACGAGTTGTTATGCTATGCACATCGCTACAGTATCTGATCTCTTCATGTAGGTATGGTGGTGTTTTAAGAATGATAATTCTGTGATACAAACATAGAGTCTGCAACTCTCTTCTACTATGCATATTCAGCCAGCATGCTTGGTGAAGTGTATGAGAGATATGGTCATACTTACGTAATCCGAAAATAAACCTTAGGAGTTTTGAACTCTTTAAATTCTGCGTTGGGTATATTTGTCGATAAATGGATGATAACTGACGTGCAGTATGCAAAGTGGGATAGGACAAATGCATCACAGAGTATGATTTTGATTTTAACGTTTAATATTGATCTGTGAGGAAATATTTTTTTCAGATTCATATGGCGTTTTATGTAGTTATTAATTTGCAACCTGTATCTAATATCAAGCCAAGGTTCCTCGCGGACTGCGCAAAGACTAGGTTTGTCCTGCGAAGACGAAAACTAGAGTGTCTAACCCGGTCACAAGCACTGGGATTGCTAAAGACCAGAGCCAGGGACTTGGCGGGGTTAACCACGTATCCACGCTCTGTTGCAATCCTTGATAAGGATTCCAAATCTTCATTAAGTCTTTGTTCCGCCAACTTCCAGTCCACAGGCGCGGAGGACAAGTAGAGTTGAGTATCATCGGCGTATGTGTGTACCCTGCAGAAACGAATTCTGTCTGCTAAATACCGAGTGTACAAGGAAAAGAGGAGCGGGCCAATAATGGAACCCTCCGGAACCCCACAGTGCAGTGCTAAAGAGGAGGACCTAGCGCCATCCAGAAGAACGCTTTGCCTGCGGTTAATCAAGAAGCTCTCCACCAAATCCACCGCTCTATCTCCAAAGCCAACAGGTTTCAGAAGCGACAGAAGTACACGATGATCAACCGTGTCAAAGGCCTTGCTAAAGTCCAACAAAACCAGAATCGTCGCGAGGCCCGGATCACCCGCTGCCAGAATGTCATCTGTGATACCGGGAAGTGCGGTTTCACAACTGTATCCTTTCCGAAACCCGGACTGGGTTCCAGGAAGGAGAATACGACTGATCAAAAACCTTGTAATTTGTTCGTTAATGTTTTTTTTTCTATAATTTTGGACATCACAGGGAGCAAACTTATCGGTCTAAGATCCTCATACTCCTTCGGCTGTGAGATCTTAGTTAAAGCAAGAACCAAGGCATGTTTCCATGAACACTCCCTCAACCAGACAGACACTAATCAGATGAATTATTAATGAGCATAATCCGTTATGCTTATTAATAAATGTTTTTTTCCTTGATACACGTCCATTAATTGTAGCCTTGGTGTTTAAGGGTTCGACGAATTGTTTGTGCGTGTACTTTCTTTCCACATTCTTCTAAAACCTCGGTTGCAACTTTAGGAGCACTTTTGTGCGAGCCCTTTTTGATTTTTCTTACTATCAACCGCACTTCTGCTTCTATTAACTTTTTTCGTTGTCCTTTCTATTTCTTGGATTTAATTCTTCCCCTATTTTCATAACGTCGCATGATATGTCCTGTTGTACTTTTGTTTAAAGTTAAAATTTCAGCAATTTCTATATAATTTGATCCCCCTTTATAATGATATATTGCTAATTTTCTCGGTTCCATTGTTGTGTTTTTCCTTTGCCTGGCATTATTCTTTGAAATCCAATAAACTGTATATCTTAACTCTCAATATCTTAATATACGTATGTCACTGCAAATACTGACTGAAATATACCACAAGACAATATAAAACTGGATAAAATAGTGTTCTTTATCAGAAACCGAATATTAAAGTTACTCACTGTATATTATTTTTAGTTTTATAATGTGAAAATTATTATTTATGTTGTATTATTATAGTATTTGATATTTCATTCACACTAGAGAAAATGCTACCATTATATAATAATTTAACTACTGCAGATCGACAGTTTGTGAAATAACTAGTTATTTCATGGAATATCGGATTACACAGTACCCTATGTATGTGATATATGTTCCAGGAAGTGAAACTTATTGTTAGGCAACTAGATTTATTGCGTAAGTGTACAATAGAGAAGCTACAACAACAAGCTACAGAAATTCATATATAATTGACTTTGCGTGACATCTTTTTTTAAGAATTTGGGCAACATTGATTGTTTATAGTGTATAGCTAAATATTTTTGTTAGCTTTATATGCACATTTCCATTAAATCCTGTTAGGGCGTTCGCACTGTGGCGCCGTTTTCAAAAGTAATCAAACACGGAGTTTCGTAACTTAATACGTACATATATACATTTTAGAGAAATTCTTCGAATATATGCACACTAATGTCGTACATGTGAACGAAATTAGATTCAGTAACTCTCTAAATTATTAATGTTGTGTAGGTGTTACCACTATTCAGGCTTGATTAATTCAACTCAATTTAAACAATGCTTAAGTGATGTTAAAGCCGTTCGTTAGCGCTTGTGCGAATATTCCCATCGCACTGAGGAACTATTACTATTATTCCCTTGCGTACATATATATGAACATATTCAAACACAATACATATCTAATATATAACCGCGAACTATGTATGTATGTGTGTTGGTACATATTTCTTTTAGCTTTGAGAATCCGTTAATTGCTTATTCATGCTTTTGTTATGTTCACAGTTTATAATTTTAAACCGCATAGTTAACAGGTGGTTTAATGTTACCGGAAGTCATTGTATTTTCTGTTTTAAAATAGAATTAAGTAGGACTATTTAATTGAATGCTACACGTATGTAACGTTACGGTAAGTTACCACTATTACTGCTCTTAATGCGAGTCGTTGTTGTTGTTTTCCGAGCAAAATTTATCAATAGTGTAAACAGTGTTCTCTTTAAGTCTAAACCTGTATAGGAAACCCCTGTATAAATGTGGTTTCTTAAAGCTCATTCCGATTTATATATTCTACAAGCGGACAAAGGGGGTGTACAGTCCCAATAAATAAATATGATTACCGAATTTATTCTAATAAGCGCCATGGTGCGGTATTTATTAGAGTGCGGCGTTTATTTCATTTTCTAATTGGAATTGCGTCTCCAATTAGAATAAATACGGTATGTTAAAGCGTATCTATATAGTAATATTATAGATGCGCAGGTCAATCAGGTTACATAATATATCTATAGTTTACTTTGAAATACCTTGGTATTGTAATATTGCATGTCTTCATGTATCTGTTCACTTCATTGTGCCTGCGTATATGTTTATTGTATTACTAGTGGTATTGCGAATATATTTTAATTTTATATTTAGAATGGGTTTAGATTCTATGAAATTGTGTATAAATAAATAAGTGATGGAATTTCTTGGGATCGTGTTTGACGTTTTTAAATTAACATATCATATTCAATGCTAATCCATAATAATTTTTCACAGTTTTGTTTGCACATAAATAAAAAATACCTTAAAAAGAAAAGCTTTGCATAAAACACTCTAAAAAGGATAAAACATGCTTAGCAATGATTCATTGTTTTCAGTGTTGATTAAGGTGCAATTGAGAAAAAAGTAATTGAATGAGGCGTTTTTAAGATAATTTAAAATTTAGTATTTTTTTAAATTGAACACCCTGTATATTTTTCAATATTTGGAAAGACA
>JARFOC010014421.1:0-10561 GCA_031763485.1 Osmoderma eremita | reverse complement strand
TGGTTTGAAATCCCCAACCGGGCTTGGACCTCGTTTTGCATTAGTTCATGCTGGTGACGATAACGGATTTGTTCCTGTTGGTGAATATACATTTCTCTTCAAGAAGAACATTGCTAATGTTCAGCATAAGATGGATTCAGACACAAACGAGGGTTGGTTTATTAAGAAATTGCTTCCAAATATACCGCCGAAGTCAGTGATTGTTCTTGATAATGCTTCCTATCACTGCAGAATGTTAGAAAAAAATTCCAACGGCAGCATGGAGCAAAACACATTATTATTGATTGCTTTCTTGAGAAACAAATACCAACCACTGACGATATGCTAAAAAGGGACTTTTTTTTGCGTGTCACATATTAAACCGCAGTATGATAAAAGCAGGATTGACGAACTTGCAAGAGAAAAAGGTCATGAAGTTCTTCGTTTACCACCTTACCACTGCGAGTTAAATCCTATTGAAATGGTATGGGTACAAGTTAAAAACTGTATAAAAATGAATAATACCACATCTAAATTACATCAAACATGTAAGAAATATTGAAAGGGAAATGTGGATAGTTGATGATTTGCTAGATGACATTGAACAATTTATTATTCGTGTAGCAGATTCGTCATCATCTGAAGATTAAACTGGTTCATCGACTGACTAAAAGTTGAGACAAGACATATGTGTGTGTAATTGCTATTCCTTTCTTAAATATTATTATTATATAGAAAATTGATTCCGTCCATGATATGATTTTCGAAAATCGTGGTACGTTTGAGCTCAATCGTACACATTTCCTATTAAAGTGTGTTTGGCATCGTTCGCACTGGTTTGGTATTAGAAAGCGTCCAGCCAAATATATTTCGAAATGCTTGAATTCCCATAGAAGAGATTCCTCAAACTTTCTACATCGGCTTCTTACTATAGACGGAACATGGACCATCACTATGGCCCAGAGAATGTAGAGCAATCTAAAGAGAAATTCTAGTTCTCCACGACCGAAAAAATTCCGTGTTAGAATCTCCGCTGGATCCTTGCTTCAGTTTTCTGGGACAAAGATATAGATAATAGATTATTTGGAACAGGATAGAAGTATCACGGGAGCCAAGGAAAGTTGACAAAGGTGCGCCCCATTCTCCGACTATTTTTTGTTCGTAAACCTCAATATTTGAAGGGACAAAAATTTTCAACAAATGACTTAGAATTACTTTACGAACGTTCTGCTAACTGTGGATATCAGTCTTACAGGAGATTATGTTGAATAAATAATCTTTTTGTTCAAATATTGTAATAATTTATATGATAGGCCAATTACTTGCCCATACTTCATCGTATTTAAATGATCCTTATCGCCAAGGTAAGGTAAACACTTCCGGATAAAAGAAATTTCCAAAGTGAGGTGCCATTCCCTGCATACATACACATCAATCATATTGCCAACTCATCACCAATAGTCTACGTCAATATTGCAAAGCATATTAAGAAAATTGTCAATACTTTCACAAAGAATCTCATCAACATTATATTAAGATAAATATACGGCGGTTCACGATGTATAGTTCAAACATAATATTCTAAAAGCATTCCGAAAATGTACGGAAAAAATCATTTTCAGAAAATTCCGGACGCGGAACAGCAGCAAAACGATTGGTATTTTTGACAGATATCCATCAATTACTGACTTGACCTGGCACGTTAAGCTTTCCCGTCTACCAATTTTCAAAAGCGTTCGTTTCGCCAAACGAACATATTTCGCGTTCCTATTTTTTATCGCAGGAAACAGGTACGGCAGCTTATTCGTCTGGCTAAATTCGATCAACACCGTCGATACCTTCACCCCTCAGGCATGTTTTGAAAACACGAATAAAGAAGATAAAAAAACCACAGCGATAGACAAGAATAAAAAAACTACTCAGAGAAGCAACAAATTCTTTGGGGATTTCATTTTTAATAAAAGAAATCATCGTTTCATCTGCAAATCCTATTCCACTAGTGTTTTTTTTCTTTTGTTGCTCGGAATCCCAGTAATTCACTTCTCTTGAATGTACGGGAGAAAGCACGGGTCATAATTTATTCTAATTTTGTTCGGTTTGGTGAAAGAGAAATTGCCGAAGCGGAACGGTGAAAGGGTTAATTATAGGATAAGATCCATGGCAGAATGCTGGAAAAGCTCTTGTTGTTCTTATTGTATAATTAATCAAAGTATCTGCTTGTGTGTGCAGAAATGATTCTGCACTTTAAAAAATACCCTGCCTTAAACAGTACTATAAATAGATATGCATATACGAGGCATGTCCAGTTACTAAGGCACATTTGTGAATTACAGATAGACTACTTTATTTATTGAAATCAAGCATACACTAAGTAAAAGCGTAAACTGTTAGCCACTTTTCAACATAATCGCCGCCAATGGTAAGGTACTTATCCCAGCGAGGCGCAAGCTTCTGTAAACCCTGTTCGTAAAAGGTGCGATCCAAATTTGTGAAATGTGAGCTTCCAACGACCCACACAAATGAAAATCAGAAGGAACCAGGTCTGGACTTATTGGTGGTTTTTTTCGCACACCTTCGGAATCCTCGTTCAGAGCTGTGTGTCCACTTTTGAACTGTTTACACCAAACACTAACTTGTTTTTGACTCATAACGCCTTCTCCGTAAATCTTCAGTATTTTTTAAATGAATTAAAATTGGTGCAGATCAATATGGCAGATAAATTGGTGGATCCATTCATAATTTCCCTTGTTACGGTTTTACAAAAAATGAGGAAAAAAGCACTAGATAGTAAGTACTCGATATTATAAAAATAAGCTGTAATATTTCAATTTAATTTTGATTTAAAAATTATACCATGGAGGTAGATACCCATGTGTAAACTCATTAGATACGAAAGTATGAAAGTGCTAAAAGAAGTAACTGAAAATGGGTTTAGCATTCGGAAGGATACTGAGGACGCCTGGTAGGCAGAAACTCGAGTCCATCCTTAATGCTTACACCCCTCTCATTGCTTTTGCTTGGTGTGGTGATTCCAACAAGAGATCATGAACCTTTAATGGAGTTTTATCTTTTAAATATTTAGGCAATTTCGATGTTTATCATGTTACGTCATGGTTAAGGTGGCTTAACCATGACGTAATGTATGTAATATACGTACGTAATGATTCCAAACGTGGATTTGAAATCATTAGATACGCGGTCCTTCTAGCGGGACTAGCAGTCCATCTAATGTTCGAGCTAGATTAGGGTACTGAGATACCGACGCTATTTCAGTCGTTGCGTTGGTGTGAGTTTTGTCCCCTAGATGACGCCATGTGCTGACCCATAGCAACGATTCTGACGATTCGTAATAAAGTCTGCGATTCATCAGCGATGAAGGTGAGTTCAGCATTTCGGCATTTAGAAGGGCGCCTAGTAGGCAGAACTCGAGTCCGTCCTCAATGCTTACAGCCCCTTCATTTCCTTTGCTCGGTGTGGTGATTCGAACAAATGACCATGAGCCTTTAATGACGTCTTATCGGTTAACGAGTATGTATTTAAAATAATTTTAAGTAAAGAAAAAAAATACAATTTTTGTTTGTTGGAATAGGCAGTTCCTTTTCTGCAAGATGCCACCAAGTATTGGTAAATCATAAATAGTATGAAACTGTGTTAATATTACGTTCATATTAAAATGACAATTTACACTGAAATGTTAAATATAGTAAATGCTTACTAAAGAGTTTCTGTTCCGTTTAGGTCATCTACCGATGAAGAAGTGTACCTTCACTGGCTCATTTTTTCTTTTCGTCCATAAGCTCCCTAGCTTGAATTACTTTTATAATGGTGACGGTAAGATATATGGAGATTACAATAGATAAGAACACTAACTTTGGAAATGAGTTTAAAAGATCTATTAAACTTTCATAGAAAAATTACCTCTTCCCAACCGATTTGCAGCTAGCTAAAAATTTAATGAAAAAGTTCATGAAAAATCATCTACTTAATGGGGACCTTGATTAGTTTTTGACATGGTAATGTATTCCATGAATTTTTAAAGTGTTAAGTTTTCTGAAATGTGATTTAAAACTTAAAGAACATTTTTTTTTTTCATTAAGATAATATCGAAGCCACGAAAATGTCCAAATAAAAGTATTGTTTCTTTGTATTTTGGATAAAAAATTTAAAAACGGATATGCGGTCTCTGGTAATATACATAAAATCAAACTTCTTTAAATTTAACAGCCAACAACCCTTATTGCCTATATTTTTAATTTAATATTTCCTATTTTCAAGTTTACAAATTAGAATTGTATCTTCAAATTTATGCTTTTTATTTCTCGTATCTTCGCTGTACAGTTGGGCAATTTCTCTTCACAAAATAGGCGGATCATCTTTACTGCGGCGTTTATGTCAGTGCTAAAGCGCTCTTAAATAAAATTCAATTGCACAACTTAGAAGACTTATAAGGAAAGTTTTGGATATAATCATAAATTAAAAGGAAAATAAACGCTTGTAAAGCACGCCCTTTTCGAAATTAAACCCTGAACGGGCTTAGCTTTAAAAAGATAAATGGCTTGAGATTCGCAATATAAAACAGGAAATTGTTGAAATTACATTTCTAGGTATAAATAGAGAATGTATTGAAAATTAATATGTCTATCAAGAGAGAATTATGAACAGGCGATTATTTTTGAATAAACAAATCCAGCAGTTGATTTATAAATCTACTGTACTGTAAGTTGATTCATAAAGGCTGACGGAACTATTCTAGCGTTGTTTGATTATTGACAAGCGGTTTTAGATACCTACACTGCAGGTCCGAATATTCGTTCAAGTTGGAGACTTACAGACGAAGTAAGTAAGTTTATTTACATCAGATACATACAGATTTTTACTTGCTAATTGTGTTTAGATAGAAATCTTAATTGTTTTTATGGAGGTATAGCGTGCTTTTTTGTAACGTTATACATAGGTATTGCCTACAGATAACGTTAAGCGACATAGTAGGCAACCAGCATACCGTGAAAATTTTAAATCTACTATGAAACTGTTATTGTTTGATACGAAAGTATAGTGGAATTTGGTACGGAAATATTATTTATGTTGGCACAACAGAGCCATCAAGAATTTGGTTGTTTCTAATAAAGAAAGTGCAAAACTTCAACTTGCAGTGAAGAAATTATTTGATTCTAACGATTAATTAAGACAAACAAAACAACATAACAAAGGTGAAGTGTAATTTCACAGCAAGTGTCCTTCTGGTCGAGGTGTTCTTGGATCACCTCTGTATATATATAATTTATAAGTTTGTCTTAATGGTTGGTGACTTCAATGTTCCTAAATGTTTAACGGAAAACTATAGCGACTCTAAAACAATAGCGTTAAATAAATTCATTGATTTTCTTAATTTAAGGCAGTGTAACAGTATTTGCAATGTTAATGGAAAAATGCTTGATTTAGGTTTCACTAAAACTGATTGTATAATTTATATTCAACATGTTGCCGATCCCCTTGTTCATGAGGATCCGTATCATCCTTCACTCAGTTTAACTTTAGAATTTGAAATGAATAAAGTGTCTAAGTTTCCGTCCAAAATATGATTAAAATATGATTTTGCGAAGGCAGGTTATGATGCAATTTATTGCAATTTATGCAATTGGATTCTTCGGCATGACAATGTGAATAATGATCTTGAAGAGTTCTATCGATGCTTGCGTGGAATTATTGACAAGTTTGTACCAAAAAAGAATTGGTCGAATTGTAAGTTTCCACTTTGGTTCAACTCTGAACTTAAAAACCTATTTCAAAAAATGAAAAAGGACTAAATCTCCATATGATTATAATGAATATAAACGCCCCATGTCTTTACTTAAGCATGAGATTAAAGCCTCATATAACAACTACATAGTGAAAGCAGAAAATGATATTATTACAGATCTTAAGAACTTTTTGAAGTATGTAAACAGCAAACGTAAAACGAGAAGAATCCCTGGGAAGATGTATTATGATAACCACGTGTTCAAAGTCCTGAAAATATTGTACAGGCTTTGACCAATCATTTCTCTGAAACATATCTGTCAAGGTCGCTGAAGTTCAGACAGGATTTGCCTTTTAGCTTTGCAACTTACTTTCACGTGGGGTTTTTCTCTGAGGCGGATGTTTTGGAATGTATCAGATGTCTGAAGTCGAAGAATACCGTTGGTCAAGACGGGATTCGCAGTACGGTAATTCATAAGTGTGCAACCATTCTGGCTAAACCTCTTACCTTTAATTTATGTACACATACCAATAGTTTCCCAGAATTTTGAAAAGTAGGTCGGGTAACACCAGTTCTCAAAAAAGGTGACCAGACAAATACCATTAATTATAGACCGATTTGTGTTTTACCTAATTTTGCAAAGATGTTTGAACACCTTCTCTTCACTGAAATTTTTTTAAATGTAAAGCCTTCATATCAGCATGGTTTCGTCACCTTAACGTTACAAAAAGAGCCCGGTATGTGATTGGCGAAAAATGTATCTATAACAAATTTCTTGATTGCTTTGCTTTTATTGTATAAGCAGCAATCAGTAAGAATGGTATTGAAAATTAAGATATTTCTATAGAAAATCTGCAAACATAAATTTAAATTTCGCGTTATATTAACACTCAACACAAATTTCCTATTTTGCGTGTAGGTGGCTCAAGCAAAGTGGTTCTGTTCCCGTAAAGTGTTACTACAATCCTAAAATATTGAATCCTTACAGCACACATTTTATTTCGTATTATTAAAATCTTTGTAAAATCTTCTTGTATAAAGAGAGTTGTCTGTATTATAAATTCAAAAACTAATATTAGCGAACAGTAGGACGTTAATTTTTGACCGAGAAACAGCGAATTTTCATTAACTCTGTTTCCAAAATTCACACTTAATTTTCGCCTTAAATATTGATTAAAGCGCACAAATCCAGTTTTAGGAATTAAATTTCTGCTTTGGTTTTCCGTAGGAGCAAACACGCTTACACATTTACAATTCCCTTTCGTGTTAGATACTTTGCAACGACTAAGACAGCGTATTAACGGCTTCTTCATCGGGGAAGTGAAATGCTATCACCTTGACCGCTTTTTAAATGTCTGTACAGCGTCACGTTGATAAACTACAACAGTAATTAGGATTATGTGAGTTGAAGCTCAGTTAATAGCGAAACTGTGAGGAAAATAGTATATGAATGATTATCTGGAAAACATGGCACTGCAATAATTAAAGAAAACATTCGAGACACGTGTCTCAGAAACTCGTGGTGTTACCACTCATGTCAGTAAATTGTGTTCGCTACAAATTGCACCCATTCCTTAATGAAACTTTATACTGCGCTATTGTAAAATAATGAATTAAATTCATTAAAAACTTTACAGAGCAATCTTGAAAAAATCACTTACACACATATTAATAAACAAGACATATTAATTTTCCATTTCTTGCCATGTCGTGATATCTATTTTCTTTTAAAAAAATTGTCTTCTTATTACGTTAGAACTAGGTCCTGTGCTTTTTCACTAAGCTTAACCGAAGCCATACAAGCCTTACGTTAGCCCCGCGTTGCTGGGGACCAATCTTCACACCACTGGACAGTTCTGGCGGTCGACTGGAATGTAAAAACGAATTTGTGTTGTGCCGATTACTGATTCCCTTTAACCCGTTTTAACCCAGTGTTTGAATATTGGAAACAACTGGTTCCTTCCCGGTGTTCCGATAATAACCTTAGTAATTTGTTCCCCCACTATGAAGAAAAAAAAATTATAAAAAATAGTGAAGAACTCCTGGATACGTATTTCGGCAACTAAGTTGCCATCCTCAGCAGCTTAGTAGTGTTATTCAAGTGGTGTTCTGTGTGGTGCAACTCTCCCAGAGTGCGACGTCCAACATTATCTTCCTTCGTAGTTTCTGCTGAGGATGGCAACTTAGTTGCCGAAATACGTATCCAGGAGTTCTTCACTCATCGAGGTGGTAAGGGTACTTTTTATTTTTTTTTACTATTTTAAGCCACCGTATCCTATTTTGTATTTTATACTATGAAGAAACGCTAGTTTTTTTTTTATTTTTGCCAATTTGAAAATGTTCAGTACCAATGTGGATGTTAAGGTAGAAGGGTAGTTCAAGTTAATTTTCATCGTGCTTTGTTGTAAGTGTTGATTTGTAAATCAGTATCTCCGTCGATGGAATGCCCTCCAAAAAGTAAGTATTAAATTCAATTTTTACATCAAATTCGAGAGATTTAATTATATTACAGTATACAATCCTACATGATAGGTTATACCACACATAATTGACCGAGCCATTGATTTCTTATTTGCCGCAAGCGCGATTTTTTCAAATTGTTCCATTATTAGAACATTGGGAGTGGATGAGTACTCATAAATTATATTTTGTTTTAGGTATTTTACAACGAAGGAACTTATTGATTTGGTGGAAAGCGATGAATTTTGGGAAGCAGATGTATTTATTACTCCTCCTAATGATGGTCTTGAGTATGAAGAGGATTCGGATGATGATGAAACTCTATCAGCCGATATAAGTCATATTAGTGGTCGACAAATGGAAACCGAGGCTTGAGCAAATATTAAAAATGTTGATGGAGTTTTGTATATAGGCGATAATGAAAACGAAGAATGCAATAAGTTTCCACCCGAAACTTCCTCAACGCAAATCCAAAAAAGTTGTCAAGATATTGAATCCAGCGACGAAACCAATGATAATATACCATTATGTCGGCTAGGTGGCAGAAAACCAGAAATTTCAACGCAAAATCTTCAATGAAATTGGTGTAAAGTTGACTTACAGCCTACTTTCTCCGTATTCTCATCACACTCACAAGCAATGGAAAGCAATGAAATATTTTTTGAAACTGATATTTGTAATTATCTCAAAGAAATGTTTATCAAGTATACGCAAAACAAAAAGGGGATCATAATTTTAATACAAATGAAGGAGATGTTAAATGTTTTATAGCAATTTTGTTTTAACTGGCCACCAAGATGGCGTATGCTATGGGAAGTTGACACAGACACTTATAATCCTGTAGTAGCAAATGCAACGCGAAGGAACAGGTATGACACAATAAAAAAGTATGCTCATTGTGCTGATAACGATAATTTAACAACAAATGATAAGTTCGCAAAAGTTCGGCCTGTATTTGACATGAAAATGAACGTTCTTTGACACAAGCTTTATTCAATGAGAAACTAAGTTTAGATGAAAGTATGGTTACTTACTTTGGTACGCACGGAGCCAAGCAATTTATAAAAGGGAAGCCTATATGGTCACTGTGTGATCCACTTGGTTACCTTATACAGTTCGATCCTTACCAAGGCAAACAACCTAATCGGCCTTTTCCGGAATTAGGACTTGGAGCATCTGTAGTGTTGACACACAGCAAAATTACCAAAAATGGTTCATTCAAGATTTACGCCGATCGGTATTCTTCTTCATTGAAATTAGTGAATCACCTATAAAAATCGGGAATTGGGTATACTGGAACCATCAATCCGAATAGAATAGAAAAATGCCCATTACCATCAAAATCAGATATGAGAAAAACTTCCAGAGGGACCTACGATTATCTCACTGATACTACAACTCAAGTCACCGTTACATCCTGGAATGACAACTGTCAAGTTCTTGTGATCCAGTTAATCCGATTGGACAAGTTAAAAGGTGGATATCAACAGAAAAAAAGAAACTTCTAATAGCTCAGCCTTATATTATCGGCCAATACAATAAAAATATGGATGGTGTAGATTGTATGGATCAAAACATTAACAATTACAGGATTAGTGCACGATCTAGGAAGTGGTGGTGACCTCCATTTGCTTTCAGTTTAGCTACATGTATGCATAATGCTTGGCAAAGTTATAGACGTCAGCACAACTGTGAAAAAGTAGATTTTAGAAAATTTAGAAGAGAAGTAGTGCAAGTATACCTAAAAATATATGGGCAGATTTCCGCCATTGGTGCATTGGATTGTTCCTGCACACAAATAGATGTGCTAGTGTTGTAAAAGTACGACCAAGACGTGCGAAAAGTGCAGCGTCAATCTGCATGATAATTGTTTTAAAAAGTTACATATTAGTTAGATCAAATATTTTTAAGTCTGAGTACATTTTTGTAAAATTTCATTTCGAATAAATTTATAAAGCGTGTTGCTTTTATTTACATATTTATATATTTCTCCAATACACCCATTCATTCCCGGTGTTACAAAATCGGAAGGGACAAATTACGGAAAAAATGCTTTTTGTCATTGAATATCCTGTTCTCTAATACACATATTAGTGATACCAGCCCACAGTCCCCCAGCTACCTTTTCATAAATCGACTAAAAACCTATCCAAAATTTTCAAGGATCATAATTTACGAATTGCATATATAAACAAATAATTCTTTAAATAATCTTTTAGGAAATGCTAAAGATAAAATTGAGGTACATCAGAAATCAGGTACCTATTTATGAAATAAATTGTAGAGAATGTAATGTAAAATATAATGGGCAAACAAGACGATCAATTTTAACACGTTTTAAAGAGCACATTGCTCATTTTAGAGGAGGTAGACCTGAAAAGT
>JARFOC010014411.1:0-10562 GCA_031763485.1 Osmoderma eremita | reverse complement strand
AACTTAGTTGCCGAAATGCGTATTCAGAGTTCTTTACTCAACAAGGTGGTAAGGGGTATTTTTTAACTTAAATTTCTAAGTTGTTCTCAAAGAACCTTACGAAGAAGAAACGCAAAATTATTCTTGGTGTAAAATGTTTCTGCCATAGTGATATAGCTTACGAATATTTAGAAACTATTAATAACAATAATTTCTAACATTTATTTAGGCTGATACACAAGAAAGTGCTTACACACGTCAAAAAGAACACGAGCAAGGAATAAACGAATATTTGGTAATTAATTAAACTACATTATAATAAATACACTTAAGATTCAGTAAATAAATCGTCAAAATTATTTCTAAGAAATTCTGAGACCGAGTAGGAGCAATTTTCAATTAAATGAATTTTCATTACCTTTTTAAATAAGTTGAGGGAGATATATTTTTTACATGTTCTGGTAAGGTGTTGAAACACTTTGCCTCATAATAATGTGTACTACTTCTGCTTCTGATTAGTCTAAAATAATCTAATGTTATCATTGAGTCTCGTAGAATAGGTGTGAAAGTCACTATTAGTGTTGTAGTTACTAATATTTTCTTTAATAAAAAGAATGCATTCCAACATATATGCTCAAGGTGTTCCTGGTGCTTGCAACGATTTAAAGACTGCTTTGCAGTCAACTCTATATCCCAGGCCAGCAATTAACCTAATACACCTACGCTGGATCGCAAAGGCATCCATTAAGTGAATCGAATGGCCCCAAACCAATATTGCGTAAGTCATAGTAGAATGGAACTGGGCAAAGAGACCATCCTTCAATATCTTAGAGATAGCTTGAAACACAATGACCTTATCAGACAAAGCTTTTTCATAAGTTTCGTAGGTCAGCTACATGAGAACGCCAGGTCTGTCCGTGGTCCAGCAGCACACCCAACAACTCAATCGAATCGGCAACATCACTATTATACAGTTTACTTTGCCAACTTAATAAATACAACGATCTTTGTCAGTGGGAGTTCCAGTATTATGAAAACTATTGTCAACTAAAGAAAGGTAAAAACTCATATTCAAAGTAAAAAAAAAGTATTAAGAAATTTAAATATTTTATATAATATTGGAACTTTATTGTCCAGCAGATTACAACCCAATACAGGACAAAAATTTAGTAGAAAATTGCACACGAGAAATACACGAAAACAAAAAAGTGATACATGTAAAATCAATGGAAATCAAGATGAATATTTAAACAATAGCATAGGTAACAGATAAGATTTTACTGGCAATACCAGAAATAATATACATATGTTGATGTCCTCCTCAGACAGTTAGTCTTTGATACTGGTAGCCGATGCGCATTGCGTCCTGAAAGGAAGACGCGCAACAAGGAAGAAGGAAAGAACAATCTACGATATTGCTCCAATATATTTTCCAAAAATTTTAGACATATACCTTGCCTTCTCTCGCTTGCCATGATGAGACAATAGATCAATTGCCCTCTAGGGGGACATGCAATTGGGCGTACTCAAATGTTGAAAGGGGAAATGCGTAATATAGGGTTTTAACTAGATTAATGTACTTAAAATCCTTTGAAACACCCACTACGAATCCAATCAATTTTGAAGATTCCGAAACGACATTAGCAATATGCTCTTTAAACGAGAAGCGCTTGTCGAAAAGAACGCCCAAACCCAACAGCCCACTTAACAGACTGACGTGAAAAAGGTGCTTATGGCGATAAGACCTCAGTCTGCTAGCTGAATAATGACTGATGACTAAAGGGTGAGGACCTGCATACATAGGAAGCTACATAGTATTTATTGTTGTTAATTTGAAGCTTATGTCGATGACACCATGTTACCAATCCATCAGAAGTCATATTGAAGCAGTAAGGAATCGCTGATGGTGAAAATCTGATCAAATTTTCTTATATCGTCGTCATAAGCTAGGACTGGGCAAATGGTGAAAAGTAATAAATCATTAATAAAGAGATTGAATAAGAGGGGACCTACATTTGAACATTTGGGGGTCCCAGAACTGGGGCAAAATTCATAGAGGGAAATATATTGTATAGCATTTACGACCGCTTAAATGAGATTACTAAGATTTGATAACTGATGAAACAAACACAAAAAGAAACTCCTCTGTGTAAGTAGATTCGATGATCTATTGTATCGAAAACCCATGAAAAGTCGGAATCAACAATATCCAATCCAATATCCTCGATCAAAAACTTCATCTATTTTTACACTAAATATCCAAGCAGGTTGCCCAATCTTAATATCTAAATATCCAAAATATGCCAACTTTCTGTTATCAATTAACATTTATCAATAATTATAGCTACTTGTCTTTCCTCATATAACACACTACATAGTAAATGTTAATTTTTAATGGCTTTTTTTATGCGTATTTGTTTATTTTGGTTTATAATTATTGATTTTCTTTTATGTTTTACGTTTGGCTGTAAGGTGAAGCAGCTGAACTTCTGAGGTTCGTGCTGCACTACAACCATCTGATCAATAAAATTTTGCATAGGGCTTTATCTTTTTATGTGTAATTATACTATTACAAATGATTGGGGAGGATGACGTTTGTTTAGGCGGGAAAGAAATGTGTTTAAACAAAGCAACGTAATTTGTTTTAATAATTATTGGTTTGAATTATTGGTTATGTGGGAAATGAAATACAAACGCGATAAAACATGCCTAAAATCAAATAATGATTTATAATGTATTGGTAAACAAAGGTTAAGGAATCTGGTAACTAAATAAAGTAAAACAAGAGAACAACACTGTCTTGTCGTGATCGGACATAGACGAACGGTTTGTTCTGTCCTGGGCGGACGGAAAGAAAGAGCTCCGAATCTTTTCCTGGTCGGACGAAGACGAGATGTTGTCTTGTCGCGGTCGGACGGAGACGACCGGTTTGTTCTGTTCTGGACGGACCGAGAGGAAGAGCTCCGGGTCTTATCCTGGTTGGACGAAGACGAGATCTTGTCTTGTCGCGGTCGGACGGATACGAACGGTTTGTTCTGTCCTGGACGGACCGAGAGGGAGAACTCCGGGTCTTGTACTGGTTCAACTGGACAACTTAAATTGGTAACAGTGGAGCGTTCAGGAATAAATCCGTACTGATAGGTAATAAATATACAACCATTTGGTTGTATAGCTATAAAGGTATTTTGCATAGACTTTGACAAAGTTTGAGAGAATGGAAATATGCTTATAATTGGACAAACGCGTTGGGGTCACCCCTTTTTAACACAATAATAATCTTGGCACGTTTTAACAAAAAAAGGAAAATCAGCAGTTAGTATGGATGAATTAATGATTGTTAATAAAGGATAAGCAAGCGCATATCCGCAGTCACGAAGAAGAAAACTTGGTAGTAAATCGGCACCGATAAGTTTAAGCTGATCAAATGGTGGTGCTGATGAACTTTACACTATAAAAATTAGTTTATTTATTTGATTAATTTGTATAGCACGGAGGGGCCACAATTCATTTCAGTGTTTACAGCATAGAGTGTCAAATCAAAACGCACCAATTTTTTTTTTACAATATCTGAATTTCTCAGTTTATTCATAGATTTAGCTGTAAATGTCATTTCGTATTCTAAGATGTTCTACGAATCAAACAAAAACGGATGCCAGAGTGATATCTTCCTCTTTTTAAGGTGACGTTCTGACACGTTTTCATTCTGCCAGTCGTTCAACGCTGCTTTTCATTACTCGGAATGTATATGACAATGCAATTATTCGATCGTTTGTTATCGTTCGATGAACGTCATGTGTATCTACGCATGAACGCATTAAAAGCAAATACAAGAAATACACGTAAGATATGAGAAAGACGGAGAAGAATGGAGGCGTGTTACTTCTTAATAAACGCCGAAATTTCAACTTCAACCCGTACGGATCAGACTTTGAAATAATATATTTATCCCGGAGACTCTGGCGTGTGTTATGCCGGGCAGATAAATTTCAATCAAACATAATTAATTTCTCACGGGTGCTGAAAGCAGTCTGGAACAAGAGTGCCTGATTGAGCCGTCAGGCGTACCATAAAATCTCGTAATAAATTACCAGTGTTACCCTCGCGCTTTGCCATAATATAGACCTGGTTTTATACTTCCCGTGACTCCGCACTTATGCAACAGTGCTTGACTAATTAAATTGTTGGATACCTTATTCTCAATGTGTGTGTACGTATGTATACTGTGTGACTCGTTCCCTTGGCGTCTATTTATTTATTTTATCCTTTTTATTACGATTTTATTTTCATCATCGTCGTCGTTTCGGTGTTGTCGGTTTTCTCGCCTCTGGCCTTTGTTTACCCGTTCCTCGACTTCGTTTTGGGATTTTACGCCGCGCAAATACATTGTTTTGTATCTCTCGATCCGCTGATTCCGATACGAATCTCTCCTTTTAATGTGCCGTAATTGTTAATGGTAGAATGCGCTGCTCGAATGCTGGAATCAACAGCGAACGAACCAGATAATAGAATTCCTGGACATTGCACATAATACCAATAATATTCCGGAAAGTTTCCTGATTTTAGACGATATCATTTTCCATTGACGTTTTTCCCAAACAAGCGTGAGCTGTTGCTTTCTAAGAAAGTAATTTAACAAAAGAGAGTAGAATGGTGTTCGTTATAACGAGTTATATAAAATTCTATTTAATCAAATATTCGAGTCGACCCATGCAAGAGGAGCTTAAGTCAAGAAATCTAGAGTTTTAGGGAAACCAAGACAAAGATTTTTATTATAATTGGAAATATGTGCAATAAAACAATGTATGTACCTATGTGTCCATAATTGGGTAAGGTTATTTAATAAAGGTTCCGATAAATGTTCCCAACTGGCACAATAGGTATCTGGGAACGTAATTAAAATGACTTTGAAGTATATCGCGGCATAACATGGGAACGTAAAAAGAACGTTCCTATTACTATATTACTACCAAAATGGGAAATAATTTCGTGGTAATATTAACGGTATATGGCTACGGTCACTGAAACGTAGCAGGGTAGTTCCCGCGACCAGCAAATAGTTCTTATTTGCCATGTTATCTTCTTAGATTTTGTTTCAAGTTATTATTTCTGTATATGTACACATAAAGCCACCTGTGTTCAAAACAAAATGTTATAGAATATAAAATGAAAGCCTATAAGTATTTTAGAATGAAAAGATTACAAAATAGTAAGTTATTTATGGGCGTAAAATTTAAACGAATGCCAGTTCACTGTAAAACTATTATTAGACAAGTGTTTTTGAAATTGTTGATAAAAATATCATTGAATAAACTTGTTTACCGCTTAAAAATTTATCATTTTTTAATATCAATTTTTTTTTCTGGATAAAAATGGATTCCCTCAAAAATATTTACTTTAAAGTGACTAAAATTGAAAAATTCCACTTGAAAGCAACTAAAACCAGACGGCCAGTTGTAGAAACCACGATTAAGCGACTTTATCACTTACTATAAAGTTCTATGCGCTACTAATTCACCACTTAAAGTCACCGGAAAGTAACAACGACTAAAAAGTTTCTCTTTCACTGTAAAGCCTCGCCGAAATTCTAACCTCATATTTTTTAAAGTCAAAGTGACAATTGGTAGTGAAAAATAATGAATACTTTTACGATAGGAAAATATGCTTTAAGTATTCCATTATCTTCCCTTGCTCTAAGCAATCTTAATTATCGGTAAAAAGTTGTAGTAGGTATAGCGATAACTTTTACTTATTTTACATATGGCCGTTCGCTGTCATACGTGTATTACTTTGGAAACACACCGAGTAATCATTACTTCATAGTCATTTTTAGAAGTGGTATTTCACATAGATGTAAATTTACACCATAAAGTTATTTTTAGCAGGTGAAGGAAACGTTATTGGAACTTGCGATCATTACTTATAAGTCGCCGACTATTGGGAAAATTTTAAGTCTTTAGAACGTAATAAAAACTTCAAAATTTACTTCAAAGGAATTATTCATTCAATTTGATGGTCAACTAAGTCAAGCTCAAACCAAGTGCGCATTTAGAGCAGGAACTTTACCCTATGTATGACCGATGGAGCACATATTCCAGTTTTCTGGTTTAACCTTAGAATAGGTCTGGTTCCGCAATAAAACCGACAAGAGGAAAAAAAGTGATTTTTAGGGGACCTGTCACAATGTAACCTTATGTGTCACAAAGTAGCCCCACTTTACGGTAGGGTAATTGTGAGTTTCTTCGGTAAGTGAAGCGCCTTCCTCGTGTGCATGCACTAGTCACTAGTGTTACCATGTTTAAAATTAAAAGTGATCTATATGATTCGTTTATTTTCAGCCTCTATGGTATTCTGATGCCTTTTTTTGTAGAACGAAGATTATCTGTTCTATAGTTGATCAGAGAGTGGAAAGATGCAAAATAAGCTCTTCTGGCTGCTTCATACGTAGCGACACGTCTAAATCTCGTTACCTCAAATAGAACAAATATCAGTTTAGGTGCAAGGGATTTCATGGGCTGTGCCCAACCCCGCTTATTACCAATCATTAACCCAAGAAACTGCGCACAGCTATGTTGCTCCGTGTTTCTTTTTTGATGATGAAACGAAGAGGTTGGGTTCCTCAGGTATTTATTTTTAGATTGTTCGCAGCAAATAAATTTTCCATTTGGGCGGCGGCCTTTCAGGATTTGTCATGGTGTATATGCGAATCATTACTAATGAGAGGGAATATGGATCCTAAGATTACTAAAAGAACTTGGTATTACTTAAGTTCTTTCTTGTGATAGTAAATGTGTGTTGTGCTTATAACTGCACCCGTTTTGTTATGGAATTTGCAGACAGCCTTCGAGAAAACATTAAATTGAAAAAAGCAATTTAAATAATGAAGTATTGAATGAGCTTGTTGAAGTAACTTTGTGTACGTGGTTTTCTTCAATGCATTTGTTCGAGACGTAAGTCGGAGTCGGAGTCTTGCTTTGCCATTTATTTCACCCAGGCTGATTTGTCGAAACATAATGAAATAATAGTACAATTAAACAAGGAATTCAGACCATTAATATCCAAGAATAAACAAACATTTTAAAATTTAAATGGATATGGTAAAGAAAATTACAAAACAGCAATCACAAAAGAACAATGGTTTTGGTGTATCGTAGGTTAATTTTATCAGAAATTAATATTGTACAGAGAACACTTGCATACCTAGGTAAAGTTAAACCAGCCTGGGTGAACGTAATGGCAAATCAAAATGCAAGCGTCTCCTACAAATAAAGTAGAAAACCACGGACACAAGGTTACCTCAATATTCAAGAACTACAGCAAGATGTTGATGAATTTGATAAAGGAATAACAGGACCATTTTTCCAGAATTTTAAAAAATGACAACAACCAGTTGTCAAAACGTAATGAAATTAAAATTTTATTGAATAGAGAAATTAGACCATCAATACCCAAGAAAATGCAAACATCTTAGTTTTTAAAATTTAAATGTATATATAGTCAAAACAACTACAAAACAAAACATTCAATGGTTTTAGCGTATCCTAAATTCTTCATTTAATAACAAATTATTAATATTTCATAGAGAACACTTAGATCACGAGGTATAAACAATATAATGAAAAATATAATTATTGCTGACAAATATGTACGAAGGAAGGAACGAAGAAATAACCAGCCGAGAGATCAAATATTAATCCAATTAGTGCTGGGAGAGTATATAATAGTAATAGTAATATTTATTTAACCCAGTAGATCAATTTGCTATAAGACAAGTTAAAATACATACATAGAAAATTACAAGAAAATTCTTATATCTATTCTAATTAACCCGCATTTGTGAAATTAAAATATTCTTCTAATGAATAAAAACCACTTTCTAATAGATACATCTTGAAGCTGCGCTTAAACAAGCTTATTGCCTTCAATTCGGAATTAATAGTATTATATATTTTGATACCCATATAGGAGGGAGATTTTTCGAATGTCTTGCTGGAATGCGACATACATATGTATGCACAGGTACACCGTATATTGCACGCGGAATAATTACTAAGGAATAGTGACAGTTACATAGGTTAGAACAGAGAACGTATCTAAACATCTTCAAATACTTCGGAGATGCTTACTATCATTTACATGCATACATGTAAATCTCAAATTGCAAGATTGGTTCACAAACTAAACATAGACGAGCACAAGCGGACGCACTATTGTGATTGTAACTACTATAAACATGTTTATAATGTAAGGAACTGATTAGAATAGGAAGGATGTGTTGTGTAAGCTTTGAAATTAATTTGCATTTAAATGCTGACTAACATTGGCAGATCTATAGCGTTTGTTTTACACAAAGATGAAGTCACTACAATAGACTGCTTTGTTTATTCATTAATAATTGCGAATATCGTCTTGCTTCTCTGCACATACATACGTATATGCAGTCAATTCTTTTAACATTTTTGTACCGAGGAATATAGTCAAGCATCTGCTATTTGCTCCTCCCGGTTTTCAATTTTTTTCTAACGATAGCGGCGAAACGTATAAATAGCGATTCTAATCTAGAATAGCGACTACTAAGAGAGACATCTGCTTGACATAAAAGTCAACAATGTTAGTTAATTCTCTTAATTAAAACGAAAATAACCGCAACAACCCCGTACGTAATTGATGCGCCGCAACCCTTCCGTAACAAACCGCCACTGGCAGAATTTATTGCCGCTTTAGGGACAAAAAGGCCCTGTCAATTGATTTAATCAACGCGCCCTCCAATCAGAAGTAGAAAAAACAGTTGTGTCGACTCGATTCTTTCATAAGGCTAGATGATTATCGTCGCACCCTTCTGTTCTCTGCGCGAGGGTTCAAAATGATTTGTAAACGTTCCTTTTACTGTTTCATTGCGTCGTCGTCGGCTGGTGTGAACCTATTCGACCAAACGAGAAAATAACATCCAATGGTACGCCTGGAAGCTTCGGTTAAATGTTGTCGTCAGATAGTGCCAAAGATCGATGGTTATAGTAGTTTGATGCTAAGTCCTTGATGTGTAACGAACAATTTTGACGTTTCGATGATTTATTATGATGTAGGTTTTGCATTCTTGTGTATCCCTTAAAGGAAATATGTATCTACTTTCAAGTTCTGTATAATTAATCTTTACTGGAACCGAGAGTTTGGTCGAGCCGGGTTATTCGGTTACTGATTGCATATAAAGATCTTTAAATTTTCTGTTACGTGAAAGCATTGATTAATACGTATACGTGGGATATTTCCTAAGTTCTGGCAATCCTGTTATAATTGTCTTCACTTTACTCATTTTCATCCATCTTATATTACAATTTCCATTTAACTGTATACACTTCATAGGGCAAAACTAGTTTTTATTTACCATATCTAAATAGCTTTTTTGGGAGTCTCTTTTATCCACTTAAGTCCTGAAATCCTACACCACGTGAGGCTTTTCAATTCTCAAATCAAATAAGTCGCTAAGGAATGAATTCATTTAAAACTTCCACAGTTGAGCAGTATGCCATTTTGCGTTATAATAACAATAATAACAATGATAATAATAAAAATAATAATAATAATAACAATAGTAATTATAACAGAAGAATAAGAAAAACACCAAAAAATTATAAGAAGTATCATAATCAATACATAAGAAAATTAGGCAATTAAATACATAGTAACAACTTACCTACACATCTAACTTAAGCTAATTACACATAAGGAGTGTTTGAAATTAAAGCTAGGAATGAGATTTAATAACGAAAAGGATCAGGAAAGTATTTATTACAATCTTTCAGTTATGGGTCAAAGAAGCTTTAATGAGAATGTTAGTTTTGGCACGGGGAAGTAAAACTGTATCGAATACCTGCGATAGGAGAGAGGAACAGTCGATTTCATTATTGAAAAATTTTGCCAAAAAAACCTCCACTTGTACACTTTCTTCTGTCAGATAATCGTTGAAGGTTGTGAGTTTTCTTTCGACTGCTAACTCTTGATATGCATAATGAGGGTACCACGCAAGCGACGCATATTCTTGTTTCAATCGTACGAAGGAATAAAATAAAGCTTCTAGGGTAAATATGTCGGAAAAGTGTTTGCAGGACAAAGTTGAGAGTTCGAGAAGTAGCCTCACATATGTAATCAATCTGACTTGAGAACGTTAGCTTAGGATTAAATCTGACACCGAGATCTTTAACTGTAGCAGACCTGTTCTGACTATTGTGGAGCGGGTGGCTTCCTAGAGTTCATCTAACAAGTCCAGGCCCTTGAGGTAACAAGATTCTGAGCTACCTCAAGGGCCTGGACTTGTTGGATGAACTCTAGGATGCCATCCGCTCCACAATAGGCCCGATCGTTCCGTTACATTGAGCGTACTTCGTCACGCTGACTGGGCCGTAACAATCCACTTAATAATAAGACTTCTATTTACAAGGAGTAAATACTGTTACACTGGAGAAATACAAACAATTGGATTACGAACATAACAAGTATAAACAAACACAACGGGACAATTAGCATATTGAATATTACATTCGCTATAAATTTGTTTACACTTGCCATACAATTTATTTTAAGAGATCGTA
>JARFOC010014401.1:0-10562 GCA_031763485.1 Osmoderma eremita | reverse complement strand
CAGTTAACATGGTGGCAGTTGAAGTCTCCCAAATATACTCCTGGGTGGTTTAAGGTTGGAAGTGGGGGATTTGGCCAACCAATATTGGGAGGTTTGTAGACGGCTGATATTGTTGCTGTTCGCTCTGGCTTGGAACTGGGTGTCATTTAACAAGTGGGTTTCTTGCAGTGATATGATATCAACGTTATATCTCCGGCTATTCTGTCCAGATGTTTGCATGTGTCTCGAGATAAACCTTCAATGTTATGTTGCAAGATATGGTTGCAGGATCCAATATCTCTTATCAGTTGGCTCTTACGAGTGCCGCTGGAGTTTAGGTTTTGTAGATCTAAATGGCCGTGAGAGACGTTCAGTCTGGTTCGACCGCCATGCGTGTAGACTTTTTGCCGCCCTGCTCTAGCAGAACGTTGCCCGGTATGCACCATCTTGGAATTTGTCCACACGTCGCATACCAAAATACACAAAATGAAGAAGTGTCATCGTCAATTTTAACAGTATTTAAATTTTTCTTATATTTATAATTACTTACATGTTTCATATTCTGTTTTTAGAATTAATTTTTATTTTCGAGCTTCTACATTTTTTAGATATGTCAGTGATTTCTGCTAATTAAACATATTGGTCAATATGTTGGTCAATAATGTTTAATTTAACAATGCCTAGATTTTTAATTATAATTTTTAATCTTTTACTGTGAATATTACGACTGTTGGCGAAAAATATTATTCTCAGAAATGATCAAAAGTAGAATTAAAAGTGTAGGGACGGCATTATTAAATTAAATGTGAGATGTAAATACGACTCGTTATTAGTAGGCGTATCACACTGATGAGATTAAGAAAAATCGAATCATATCTAACTTTCAAATGTCGCGCCATATTTCAAAAGCACGATTCAGCCGTAGTTTCATGCTTCGCCGTGTACCCACCCATAGGGCGCTGTTATTCAATATCGTGAAGTTACGTGTATCGCACAACAGAGTTTGCGCTTGGCAATTCATACGAGACAAGGAATATTCCGGCCGAAGGCATTGTATTAATTTTGTTATTGTATTTATTTCCCTGTGCTTGCAGTCCGACAGCCCTTATATACCAGCCGCCAATGGATTTTACCATAGATAACTATAAAGATTTTATGTTTAAACAGTTTTACGTATATCTTGTCTTATTCGGAGAAACGGCTTCGCCCAATGAAATTTGGACACTTATATCCCAACAGTCGTAACCAATTTCAAGTTATAAGCGCATTCGAGTTGTGCGCAGAAAAATGACTACAATATAGAACATTTCCTATTTTTTAATGTACATAAAAATTGAAGTAAAATTGATCATTTTTTCTGTATGACCTTTTCGATTTTTGATAATATTAAAAAAAGACAGAAAAATGTACAATAACATTGAACGTGTCAGACGGACTTTAAACAATGTATTGCTTAGAATTGTGTTTCAAGTCTATTAAATTAATTACCAGAAAAACATGTGTTTAAACATTCTTTATTCGTTCAACAAAGATACAACTTTTATTACAAACGTTATAGCAATCAATAGTACAACAAGTAGTCGTAGTAACATGAACATCTTGCATATTAGATTTGTACATCACCATGTTAGAGGTAGATGAGTTCATATCTTTGTATTAAAGGTGGGTATGATTACCTTACAACAACATGAATATAATAAATACTTCACTAACGTATAAAATACACGGAGATCAGAATCATATTTCCACAAACGTTAGGGAAATAAATCATAAGATAAGACTAATCCTGACCAATTTTATTCTACACAATCAGTACGGGGAGGGTCCCTCATGGCATTATTTTTAATACCATGAGGAAGTCGTATGGCCAATATATGATACCTAATGAGTTTTATAAAAAATAAGTAGGTTCATTTCTTATCGAGCGATAATACCTCGAATTCATTTGAAAGAAATATAGGTGCCCTAACTTATCTTGTATAGATTTTATCCATCGTATTTGTAATGATAAAGTGGTAATTTTTTTATAATTAATAAAACAGGTGAGATTACATTTGAAATCACTTGTAAAATTTTATAGTGTTCTATTTGGCATAATATCATTTACATTAATTTACGAGCACGTTTCAAGATGTATTTTAACTTTAAATTGACAGTTTTACTGCTTCTTATATCGTTTGGCAGTGGGTTTACTCCGACCTACGAGTATATCAACAAAAACAGTAAGTTGTAATATAGGTAAGATAAAAAAAATAATTCTACGTTTGCGTTGCAGTAATTCCAGAATTAGATTATTTGAACGTTAGCGCCAATCCGTGCGAAGATTTCTATCAGTTCACCTGCGGGAATTTTAAAAATGTGCATCCGTTACCGGATGGCAAATATAACTGGGACCATTTTACCATCTTACAAGATGAAATTCATCAGGTGGCTAGAGGTAAGTTTGAGTATGAATGAGTTTGAGAAAAGTAATTAAAATTAAACTACGATTGCATTTATAATTTCTTTTTTAACTAATTTCATTGATAATATGATGATTCTAAATTCGGTCGTTTAGTGACATTAAAGACTTACTTATTGTAGTAAAGTGATAGTCATCCTTTGCGACGTATTTTTCGGGCAAGATAATTCTTGTTTTCATCTTTATTTTTAATCTTGATAGACAATAAATTGTGGTGCACTTATATATTTTAATACACAATCTAATTTTTAATTTTATTCCTTATATAGTTTGTTATATTTTTATGTTGACATAAATGTGCGTCTATTTCATGTATTCCGATTATACTCAAGTTGATTATCCATATACGTAATACATTTTATTGTGATATAATTAGAAACACTTACAAACTACTCAAACTAAATGGCATTAGTATGATATGAATGGAGTATCGTGTAAGCTGGCTTCTAGTAAGAATGGTTTCTGCTTTGTTCTAAAATTGGACAAAAGTAATAGTTTAGTAGTTTTCCAGAATTATTTAATTGATGAAAAGACCTTTTTGAAAAAAATATATCATATCTAATTCTAGCAATTTCGGAATTAAAATTGCCGAGTATAGTTGTTAAACCTCCTACACACGATGCACCAAACGTAGAGACGAACGTTCTATATGCTTTTAGGATCACAGAACACATTTGATCGTGTGGAAACAGACCCCTCACGCACAAATGCCTGTTTCAGGCTACTAATTCCTCATCAGTGTACGACGAAGGGGTACCCATGTGTCTATGGATACCCGACTAATAAAAAAAAATGAAATCTATTTGCTAGACAAAGATAACGAATTCAGTAACTTGGAAACAATATATTGCTAGGCTTACTTATTTCAAAATAAATAAACCTACGGCGCCGATTCTGTTCCTCAACGGAATATTTCGTCGTTCAAAATACGTTACTTACTTCAAACGTGCTTGTCCAGAGGCGCTGGCTTGCGGCTAGCTTTGCAGAGATGGGGTGGGTAACTTCATCTAATCATACGGTATAGTGTAGGCGCCACCGAGCTTCACATCAGTAGTGGACTTGGCTCATATGAACGGAAATGGCCGGACGTTGAGGGAGTATGAACGTTTGACAAAATAGAAGCCAAAGGCACTGGAGAGAACAAAATGTATGACATTTAAGTTTGCATAAACAAACACATCACAAATCGTCAATCGGTCTGTTTGATCAATGGCCGATACACATATATTTAGAATAATACAGTAATTTAAAAAGAGAAAATGCTATCTAATCATTGTGTAGAGAAAGACAAATTATACGCGACGTATACATGCGCAGAATCAGTGTGTGTAGAATTTCGGATATCCGATGTTCTTTACATGGATTTTACATTGGTTTACTTTACGCTGTTGACGTAGCTAATATAAAGGGAATAGAATTAACGACGGTACTCAATAACGAATAGCAATTAATATTTATCGGGTATGCGGTCTATCGTAGAAAGTGAGATTTGTTAAGGTGCCTCTATATTTCGTAATTTTTTTATTATTTATTGCCGTATCGGAAAAAATTCGTGTGCCTTAGTTCAACATTTTCAAAATTTCGATCATAGGGTTGATTATGATAATGTGAGAATCTTGGATTAAGAACCAAATTATAAACGCAGAATAATTTTAGAAATGATCCACCTTAATACGAATGATAATTCAATTAATTTTAAATCAGATGTTGAAAAATTAAGTAATATATATTATAATATATTAAAATTCTAATTAAACTAATTTTAATTATAAGTTGCTTTGCTTTTATGTTCATTCTAACATATTCATTTTAAAATTAAATATTATAATAATATAAATTTAACTTACTATTAAAACATCTAAAAAATTACCTTTTTTCCAATTCAGGTCACGGTATCAGAAACAGGAAATAATTCCGGCCGGTAGTAACTACACCTCACAGGCTTGCAGTTACGCGGTACTTGCACACGGCAAAATAAAGTATACTAATTTTTAACACATTGTGGACCTCTTGCTAAGACTAGGAATTCGCGCAACCTCTGTGCCTGTTACTTGCCAAGATCTGTTACTTAATTGCGGCAAAAATATCGATACTTGCGCAAGGGAATACGTCACTTACTTAGCCAACCAATTCTGGATCTTACGCGTCGTGCATTATCATTCGCTGATACGCGTTCGCGTGACTCAGGTGCACCAATTACGTTGGATGACGCCGAAATTTAATCATAGAGATTCGTAGAAGAGGGACAGATCGCACGCGTGAAAATGCAAATAGCCTCGAGTGCATATGAACTAAGAAGGCCGCCCTTTCGCACTAATACGCGTAGATGAGAAGTGCGGTAAATATTACGATAAGTAGTTTGACGGCGTTTAAAATGTTACAATCGTTATAAAAGAAATTTTATAGACATATTTTATTTTATGTTCTGTTATTTGCACCAGGTGTACACTTTTAAACGAAGACATTTTAAAATTAACCAGCCTCTTCCGTGTTATTTGTGCTCGGATCTCGAATTATTGTTATTTTTATATTTATCTTAGCAACAATGTATTGAAAACAATTGTATTGGTTTAAGAGCATTAGAGAATTTGTCAAAATTGAAATAGATACATAACTTAGTTGTATCGCCTGGATACGGCAGTGGTACGAGCGCTAAGCATCTGTGAGGGATGTCGACGATTCGAATCTCCGTGTGGCAATCGATTACCAGAGGTTACCTGGCAAAATGTCATATAATTTTGGATTTTGGATATGTTGTATGTACCAATTAATCAACTTATATAATTATAAGAATTTTAACAGATGAGAGAAATGTAGAGTTAGGCAAGATTTTTAAAATTTCGATATTGATTTGTATGCAAATCTCAAACTAAATAATTTAGACCCCGAGTGTCATAGTTTATTAAAAGTAGGTTATCTACTACAATCTGAAAATGTAAAAATATACAGGATGTGCCATTTAAAAAATATAACTCTAATACGTCTCAACTTATTGGAACACTCAAATTTCCAAAGTGACTCAATATTTCAAATTGACTTCATTGTGAAACATACCGACTAATTATGGCTCCATGTCGCCAATTTTCACGTGTAAAGTTTTATTTCAATATATTGGTAAATATTTACGTGATTCCATACTTCTGCCCATCACTGTATATACTCAAGTATATATTGGATGCAAACTGAAAGAAAATATGGAGGGCGTTAATAGATATTAGAATCATCATTCAGTTTAAAACACGTTTAAATGTGTAACGTTTTAAACGCCGTCGAACTAGTTATCGTAATATTGACCGCACTTCTCATCTACGCGTATTAGTGCGAAAGGGCGGCCTTCTTAGTTCATATGCACTGGAGGCTATTTGCATTTTCACGCGTGCGATCTGCCCCTCTTCTACGAATCTCTATGATTAAATTTCGACGTCAACCCATTCCATTGGGCCACCCTAGTCACGCGGCCGCTTTCCAGCGAATGATAATGCGCGACGCGTAAGATCGAGAAATGATGGGCTAAGGGACGCATTCCCTTGCGCAAGTAACGATGTTCTTCCCGTAATTAAGAAACAGCACTTGGAAAGCAGCAGACACAGAGGTAGTGCGAATTCCTAGTCTTGGCAAAAGGTCCATAAAATGTTAGAAATTAGTATATTTCGTTTTGCCGTGTGCAAGTACTCCGTAACTGCAGGTCTGTGAGGTGTAGTTACGACCGACCGGAGTCATTATCTGGGATCCTGTATACAGTTTCTGATGGACCTATAGAGAATTGCCCGAGGGGTTGCCAATATAGACACTGCTACGCGAATTGGACCAGCGCTAATGACGAAAGCGAGCTGCCGAGATAAACTCTCCGCTTCTCAGATAAGCTTCAATCCATTTTTTTCCGCACGTATCGCGAAATTCACTAAACTCATTGTGTTGCCATTTTATACGCCGAGCCGACCGAGCGATTCGCGCGCATCAACTTTAAAAACAAACGAGAAATTCAAGGTCTGCACCGTGTAATGCTGAAATTTAACCATCAAAAAACATTCAGTATTTCTTTTAACGACGTCAGTGTTTCTAAATTCATCTGTTAAAACTCAGTTAGTACTTCATTAAATAACGTAAATATTATTTTGTAAATTGTAAATTCACATACACATAAGTAAATTCATTATTAACGTAAATACATATATAAGTGTATTATTTTTTTTCCATATACATATTCGTCTACAACATATCTTGTCAAAAATTACCTACGCCCATAGCGTAAAGTAAACCAATATAAATTCCACGTAAAGAACATGGGATATCCGCAATAATTAGATTGCATTTTCTCCTTTAAATTTTTCTAAATGTGTGTGTCGTCCATCGATCAAACAGACAGATTGACGATTTGTTGACGTGTTTATTTATGCAAACTTAAATATCATATATTTTGTTCTGAATTATCAATGTTATCTTATATGTACCGAACTTGTATTTACTGACTGACGAATTTCCCCGTAATATATATACTCCCCTCCCCCCTAGGATGTCCCGTAGATGAGGTATGTCGTGACGCAGGCAAGTGGCTATGACATTTCGCAATAACTTCGCGGCGCATTACCGATGAAAGTGGGTTTAGCATTCGGAGAGACGCTGATGACGCCTGGTAGGCAGAAACTCGAGTCCGTCTTTAATGCTTGTACCTCTGTCTTTGCTTTCGCTAGTATGGTGATTCCAGCAATAAACCATGCGCCGATAATGGCATTTTTACGGTTAATACTCCGTTTGTTTAACCGTGCCCTTGGCTTTTATTTCGTCAAACGTACTTACTCCCCAACATCCGGTCTTTACCGTGCTTATGAGCCAGGTCCAGTACTGATGAAAAGCCCGGTGGCGCCATCCTTAGATCGTTTGAATTAGATGAAGTCATCCACCCCATCCCTGCAAAGTTAGCCGCAAACCAGCACTCCTGGACAAAATCTTTAAAGTAAGTAGCGTATTTTGAATGGCGAAATATTCTGTTAAGGAGCAGAATCGGCGCCGTGGGTTTATTTATTTTGAAACAAGTAAGCCTAGCACGATATATCACAGGTCACTTTTCTACTCAATTAAAAACATAATTCTATAATTAAGTTGCAATGTATCAACTCGTCACAACATAATTTATGTCAATACCCATCGCACATGTATTATCACATATCCACATAAAATATTGCCTCGCTTAACCGATGTTCTGTATAATTTCATTTAAAAAAACGGAAACAAATAAGTAATCAATAATTCTAAGAACCACTATCTTATCTAAAGTGAAGTGATTGTTTCGTAGTTGGCCACTAACATCTCCATATCTGTTATTGACTTAATTGTATAGGAATTTTTGAAACAAAATGTTACTCAACCGAAAGATCTAGAATTCTAAAAAAATATCAGAAATCTCTAAATGGCGCCAAATTACGAGATACTTGTTGCAACAAGGGAGACGAATTTTAGCTCAAAGAACGAGGGTCATATTATATTAACAAAAACTTTAGATGTTATTATCCAAATTTATAGTTTGTTTTTGTTGTTTCATATCTAGCCTATGATTTTGAAATCGTCTTATGGAATATTGTACGTAATAATAGTGGCGGCTCGCGAGTTTCTAGGAGTAAGGCCTGCACGAAAAATAATACAAATTCACTAGGAATTCTTACCTTAATTATATTAATCGCAGAAAATTTAGTAATAATAGCATACGTAAATAAAAAAAGCATAATATATTTGTTGTAAAATAGAAATTCTAAGAAAAAAGTAACAATAACAGTTTGAATATAAAGCAACAGGGAGGCAAAAGAAATTGAAGCAATATAATACGAACTATAGTATAAAATTAGACATGAAATTAATTAAATTAAACGAAGCACATGTTGGGTTGGCGTCCCTAACAAATTGGCTGCGGTTGAGACAGAAAAAATTCTCAAAGGCGACTTGATCAAATTTCGTTACGACTTGGACAACTTCTCTTAACTTGCATGTACAATTTCGCAATTTTAGCCGCATACAAGATATTTAATTTGGATGAAACTGGAATTTCCCGAGTTCAATGCTCTGGCAAGATATCTGCTCAAAAAGGTTTAAAACACGTGGGATATGCTACCAGTGCTGCCCAGTGTTTGTATATAGTAGAAAAAGGATGAACCCTCAACTAAAAAGCGAGGGCAACCAGGGGCACTTTATTTTTGTTCGGGGAAGGGCTGCTTCACAGAAGAGCTTTATATCGAATATCTTCGATTCAATACTACTATCAATTATGGACAATCACTGTACGCATTCAACAATGCAGGCGCCGATTCTGCTCCTTAACAGAATATTTCGTCGTTCAAAGTACGTTACTTACTTCAGGTTGTCGCCCAGAAGTGCTGGCTTACGGATAGCTTTGCAAAGATGGGGTGGGTAACCTCATAAAATCATACGATATGAGGGTAGGCGCCACCCTGCTTTACGTCAGTACTGGACTTTGACTCACAAGCGCGGAAAAGGCCAGATATTATGGGAGTTTGACGAAATAAAAGCCAAGGGCTTTAAATAAACAGAGTATATAATGCAATTGTCCGCCTGCAACGCCCAGTCAAAAAATAAACCAAAAACAACTCAAACTAACATAATTAGAATATACATTTCAATCATTCTACTTTCAATTATTCCGCGTAGTTTTTTACATGCTGACTATTGTGAGTATGCCTAATGAAGACTCTTAGTCGAAATAGTCGCACAGCACACAGTGAAAAACCAAATAAAATTAGTACAAACACCATCAAATTTTTTATTTATCAAATATACATAACCTAATTATGGACACATATACACAAATTATAACTAAATTTGATATGCCGTGCAACGATTTAACTTCAGAATACTGATATTAAATTGCTTCGAGATTTACAACTTTCATTATAGGCATGTTTTCTTCTTTCTTTATCATATTCTTCATTAATTTTCAGCAATTTTGGAGTCCAAACGTAAACTTGCTGATCCGGTAGCGCTGCAGAAAGCCAAGGCGGCCTACGTAGCCTGCGTAGACGTCGAATATGCCGATCGGTTGATCCTGCCACAAGTAACGGTGATGAATAAACTCGGACAATGGCCCGTGATATCCGCAGAGAAAGAAGAGAATGTGGAATTTTCTTGGAATTTTGCCGCAGATCTGGTTGCCGAGTATGGTGTACCTCTATTTTTCAACTTTCGCATCTTTTCCAATTATTGGGATTCCAGGGACAACTTCATTTACGTAAATAAAAAATCTTACTAATTTTAGTTTTTAAATTAATTTAATTATTGCGTATATTGCACTACCTTGGTTGCGGTAAAGCACCTCTTACATTAATGAAGTCGTACTCAACAAACCGCGAATATTTTGCCTACTGCGACGGTCTCAACTTCAATAAACAAATTATGACATCAGGAGTACGTCAAGGACCAATTTGGGACCGCTACTGTTTTAGTTATTTGTCAACGATATCCCTGAAGCCGTTAATTGTAAAATATTTTTGTTCGCTCATGACCTCAAGATCTCTTCCAGTATTTCTTCTGCGGATGATTTGGAAAGGGTACAGCGAAAGATCAATACCTCATTGGTGTCTTCGAAATATGGTAATTTTAAATGTTGAAATATACAAACGGGGAAAAAGTGACAAACAAAAATGGAAGAAAAATGATTGAATTCTGTATATCAAAGGACCTAATAATAGGGAACACATTTTGGTACCAACCACTAGAAGAGAAATACACATTTATAGCAGAAGAAAGAAACGCAAGAAGCGTAATCGACTATATAGTATGCACAAGAGATATGCAAAGTAAGATTGAAAAAGTAATTACTATAAGAGAGGCGGAACTTACAACCCAGCGTAGATTAGTGAAAGCAACCATTAAGGACACAAATGTAACTATAGAGGAAAATAAAGAGTACGGGAACATACCAATACACAAGCTTAAAGAACCCGTGAAGGCACAAGGATACAAAGAAAATAGAAGGTACATTAGAAGAAGTGTGGGAAACATTCAAGGAGATATTGTATAAAAACGCCAGACAGGTTTGCGGATGGAGAAAGTATAGCCAACATATTAGGAGTACTAGATGGTGGAATGAGCAAGTGAAAATAGCAATCAAAGAGAA
>JARFOC010014390.1:393-10563 GCA_031763485.1 Osmoderma eremita | reverse complement strand
ATTTACATATGCCACCCCAAAAACTGATCTTTTTCTCAAAGCTCCATTTACCCACATGGCTCAGAATGCAAATCTGTTTTATGCAGATGTTTTCACTGGTAGTGTTAGGAGTTAATTGGCCTTAGTTCTTAGTTTTTATATTAATTATTAATTTCTTTTTTTTTGTAATGATATGGTTCATAAAATTATATTGATTTCTTGGTATTGTTAGCTAATTGTATTTTTATATATGTATTTGTACTTCTCTATGTGTCCTGTAATTGGGCCTTGGCCTATTGGGCAAATAAACCGATATTATTATTATAAAAGTGCAGACCGCACTTGTGGATATACTTTCGACAGCATTCTCGCCAAATGTTCAACCCCGTTTCTTTATTTCATCGTGTGGTAATCTCTCGTAACGTATTTCTTGTTCCTGACTCGCATATTTTCATCAAATGTCTTAAATTTCTTTGAGAAACTACCTTGGGTCACGCCGAACTTTTACCGCGAACGTCTGTATTTCAAGATAAGCCATATTTTTTTTATTATATTAAAAATTATTGTCTTCGCAATAGTGAATTCATTCGCAACACTGTCTTGCCTTTATGGTATCGTTTAATAATTATTTGACGTATTTTTTCAATTCTAGGCTTGCAACGTCCCATTTTTGTAATTATAACTATTAAACTTGCACTGCAACTGTCGTAAGAAAACGAGCTACTGATAATCTGTCAGCAACAATAAGCTATCAACGCATCGCTTGTTTTCATTTCAATGCCTACTTGATCGCACAGAGCTTACACGAATAAATAATATAAAGTGCAATAGTACTTGTCCCAACATTTAGTTGTCAACATATTTGGACACCAAATTACCAAATAATAGCAATAAAAAAAGAAAAACTGATTATGCTTTTTTTCCAAATAGGATCAAATGGGTTATATTATAGCTCTCTCGAAATAAAGAAAAAGTGCTCGGTAAATATTTGTAAACCGGCTTATTATCCGAAATATAACTGCTTGTTCCAACATATAGTTGTTAGGGCTCGTACAACTAACCCGACCTTATTCTTCGAATAAAGTTATACTAGGTTTATCCTGCGTTTGTAGAACCGGTCCGAAATACGGTTTATACGAATTTAGACAATTATCTTCACTGTTTGAGTATATTTGTAGATCTGTCAAAAGCCTTCGATCTTGAAAATCATGATATCCTCTTCCACAAACTTGACCACTATGACATTAATGGAACACCTATAAACTGGTTCAGTTCTTAGTAATAGAAAATAATGCGTTTTTGTTAAACAATCTTCTTTGGAAAGCATTAAGGTTGGGGTTCTCAAGATTCAGTTCATGGACCAACCTTGTTTCTAATATATGTCAATGATTTTCCCAATAACTTAACCTTATCACAACAAGCAATTATGTATGCATATATCGTTAGTACTATTATTAGTTCTACCAATGTACTGGCTTTACTTGATTTGAGGTTATATTAAAACGAATGCTTGGATCTCACACAATCACTTAATTGTTACGCAAGAAAAAACCAAATTTGTTTATTTTGATAACAGAGCAAAGATTACCCATAAAAACTTTAATACTATCATAAGTTGCAGTTCATTAAGTAAGAATTAAGGAAGAAGTTAAATGAAACTTTAAATTGGAGCCTTCATGTCGTGAATTTGTGTCAGATTCTTTCAAAAACCTGTTACAAATTGATTTCTTTCAGAAAGGTAGGTAATGAACCATTTCAGTGTGCTACCTCCAATACCAACGAGTTTCAAGTTTTCTATAAGTATATTGTGCCAGACATAGTCGCTAACGTGATTTGATTTGATTTGATTAATCCCTAATAAAGAGGAAGTTCTTGTATATTCCTTAACACTGCGGCCTATTGCATTAGCATGCATCCGGTTGTTTCCTTACTATTCCAAACAGTTCTCCCTCCGTAACAAGATTTAGTAGTATGCGCGTCAAATCCTTTTCCGGTATGTTTCGTAATGTGTCTACTGCAGTTAGTAGGGCGTTTCTCCGGCAACTTAATGCATAACATTGAAATATAATGTAAGAGGCAGTTTCCTCCTCTTCATTACATAGCCTACACTAAATAGTATAACCAGAGGTTCTTCTCTACAGATTAGTAGATATTTCCTTAGGCTACCATGTCCACTAAGTACATACGTCATCACCCTAATCTGCATTCTGCTAAGATACAGCATGCCAGCTGCCAAATATTGTGATGCTCTTCCCAGCATCTGTTTGCTGTGTTTCTGTCCTGCTACATGATACCAGTGCTTCTGCTGCTACTCAGCCACACACTGATAACGATATTTTGATTTAAAAAATAGGTCCCTATGCGCGTGGCAAAAATTTGAAATGGTTGATCATTTGTTTCTCGTTATGTGGTAATCCAAAAAAACGTTTTTTCATCTACTATTTGAATTTTTCACTATCCATCCTTTTACCTTGAGAAGGGAAATAACACTTATTTTAACTGCGGAGAATTCGACATATTTTTACATTTACAGCAAGAAATAACAGGCATATCCTGAAATTAAATGTCAAAAAAGCTCATATTTAGAACGTAAATACAAATTGATATATTTACCCTTCTTTTTGGTTACTCTCGAACACGCTTTTCCACAATTTTTTTCCGATGTTTGAATCTTTTGATATGCAAATGCAGCCTGGCACTTCCATTGTAAACGTTAAAATTCACACCAGCTTATGACAATATTGACGCTTTCTTCCCGGTACATGTTCTCTGGCGATCCGCACTACATAGAAGTTTAATTAAAAGTATTCCTCTCAGATAAAATAAATAGGAAAGGCAACTGATCATTCTTAAATGTTTTCAATAGCTATTGGTTTCGTACTAGAAATTCACGCATATTCTATAGTGCAATTATAGCTTTGTGGGTTGTTCCACAATTCTGGGAACTAACTTTCAATTATGCGCGAACGTGTCTGTTCGCGCATAATTGAAATCTTTTCCTGATTCTGGAAGAAAGAAGATCTTTCCTGAGATATTTATTGAATCGATTGGGCATACTTGGTTGGAAAATGAAGGTCTGTTAATGAGAGCGAAACATCTGTGTAAAAAACCGTCTTGGTTGCAAATGTTCGGTTTCCTGTTGGTGCGATTTGGTAGCGTTCTAGTAGTACTCTTTCGATGTGTAATCCGCCATTCTAAATAAAAAAATTCCATATGTTTATTTATCGTATGGCTTTGCCACATCAAAAGGTACATAGTGTAGGGCTTAATATTTACAGTGTGAAATCTTATAAACAAACATTTAGATTATTTAAGTAGCGTCTCTGAGGTCGCCAGCAAGGAGTCCTTTGGTCAGACATCGTATGATCTTTTGGAGCATTTCTCTGTGATGTGGGGAATGGTCTGTGGTTCTCCGCAATCACATATGTGGAATGGCTGTTTACCCCACTTATGTAAGAAATATGCACATGTGCTACATATGTTGCAAATACTAACGGAGGTTTCCTGCTTCCATCTAAATAATAAACTCGCCAGAAGATAACTCAACATACAGTTTCAAAGCATTACACTCACAATAAAACGCCAACGTATCTGGAGATGACCCTAGACAGAACTCTTTCAGAGAGCATCTAACAAAAACAGCGGAAAATTTTATGACGAGAAATAACACCATTCAAAAGCCATATGGTACACCCTGGGGAGCATCGGCATCCACCCTGCGTATTTCTGCTTTGGCCCTGGTCTTCTCGACCGCTGAATATTCTGCCCCGGTTTGGCTAAACACCCCATGTACACAGAAGATGGACGTCCAACTGAATAACGCCATGAGAATGATTGCTGGTGTCATCAAATCAACACCTACAGAGTGGCTGCCAGTACTAAGCCTCATCCCGCCCTCCAACTGCAACGCATAAACGCCCTCATGAACGAGTATAAGAAGTTCATGGATAATGCAAACCCGCCAATCCATCAAGATCTCGATTATGCAAACCGCAATCGGCTTCGCTCCAGACGAGCACCAACAATAACAGCAGCAGCTGTTGTGGAAAATGAGTTCAACGTTATCGAAGCATTGACACAGGAATGGACTGGGCAACAAAATAATAATATGTCGTGTATCACTCGAAAACCACCACGATTCGGCTTACCACGTAAAACATGGTCAACACTAAACAGAATTTTCATATGTATCTGTATCTATGTATTATCAGTACTGCTGCTTAATGACGGTGTGGAAATTCTTACAAATTAGTACCTTATTTGTTCCTACTGCATTAAGTAAATTATCATTTTGCAGTACCATATTAAAAAAACGTTTTGTAAATTTTAATAATATTTCACAATTATAATTTTTATAAATTTTAATTACAGTGTGGACTTCTGAAATCATTTTCAAATATTATCAAACATGTACAGGATACTTTCTCATTGGCTTTATTTTAATAATAATATGCTATTTGCAGTTATTTATTTTGTAGTCAATAAATATATAACTATCGGCACCACAGTGTTTTGAATTAATGTGGTTACATTTAAATAGAAAATTACTAGATATGGAATATGTTGAAAATTTATTTTATTACAATAGCATAATCGATCCGTCGCCTGAAACTGGCTGTTGAATTATATTAATGAATATACCTATAATTTCGTATTCATATCTTCTGATGCATACAGGCCACATTAATTTTGTAATTGCATCAGCGAAACTGAAGCTTGTATTGTATATAAATATGATTAAGAGATTATAAAAGCGATAAATACATGTTACACACATTGTACATTACACATTGTAGTTGATGGGCCGTAAGAATTTTTAAGTAGAAAATTTTACAGGAATTTCTTGAAAATACAATATCTAGTACTGAACAAACCAATATTAAAAGATATTATATCCGGATCTGGTTCTAAAAAACTGAATAGCCGAAGTATCTGCTATGACACACTAAGAGTAAGTCAAACACACGTAGAAAATGTTAGGTCAGAAATAACGAAAGAGCGATGCCTATGGCTTGTTATTATTTGAATCAAGTTTTCTTAAAGAAATGTGACAACTTGACTTGCCTAGCAACCGTTTTATACTACATCAGAAAATCGTGTTTGATTTGCGCTAATGTATATTTGCAAAAAATGTGCAAATAAACCTGCGTTATTAGGCATTTATCTTCTTATCGATTAACCGATAAAGTTGCATTAGAACTGAAGTTCAAGCGACTTAATCTAGTCAGATCTGAACGAAAACAGAAAGCGATGGCCCTCGAACATCTGGTAATTGAGCGGATAACGTTACTAGATCGACACAAATCGAGAGAAACAATTTCCAGTGAAGTATAGCAACAACATAACGTCGACGTTTTGGTTTGTACTGGTAAAAGTCGACTTGAGTCAGAAAATTCCCACGGTTGGGAACAGCGACATAAACCCCCACTGGCAAGCAAGCACGAGAAGCAGAATCTTGCATGGACAAGAAAGTATAAAATCTTATGTACAGAGAACTAGGTCAAAATCATTTGGTCAGATGATTCATATATAGAAATTAATTCATGTAACGCTTAATTTTCCTAATAAACGAAGAAAAGATAAAAACAAAAATAGCCTTACCACCTTGACGGATGTAGAACTGCAGATATATGCATAGGGAGATATGCAATAACGGTGTTATTCAAGTGGTGTCCTGTGTGGTACATATCTCCCGGAGTGCTGCGTGTAACATTGTTCTCCTTCGTTGATTCTTTTAAGGATGGCAACTTAGTTGCAGAAATACGTATCTGGAGTTCTTCATTCATTAATGTGGTAATGGTGTTTTTGTTTCTATTTTTTACTATTTTAAGCCACCGTATCCTATTATTTTATAAACAAAGAAAAAAATACCTACACTAATTTCTTATAGAAAGAATAGTTTATAACCTACTTTTTTATTGTTTTACATCTTACGGATGTACAGTCAATCTAGTGCGCATATATGATCTTGGTTGAAATTGTTTTTCAGGTTTTAATTTCACATGAAATATCACTGACGGCTCTAAACTAAATTACACTTACGAGTGCGTGTATAGTATTATTTTAATGGGTACCAAATTAGAAAAAAAATCTTAAAAGGGGATGAACTACAATATCTACGTTTCCACAGTACAACAAGCAATATCCGTAGGTTTATATAATATTGTAATGGTAATTGCCCAGGATACGAATATTGTTGGATGATATATGAAATCTGCCAGCTTTTTGTTGTTTTCGTGCAGTATTTTTCTGCCAAATATGTCTTGTCATTGTATGCTACCAACTAAATATGGTCCTCGGAAAATAGAAATCTAATATATGAACTCTCTCATTGCATGTCTCTCTTACCCTATCCCTTCCCTTACTTACTTGATAAATGCAACTCCGTATATCTTATAGTGTTTATTGTTTATTTACATTAACAGACGAGGTACGTCGTTAACAGATGTCATAACTATGATGTCGGAGTTGTGTTTATATCTAGTCAAAACATTGATTTGCATGTATCATATTATAGGTTAATAGGACCCTCCATATATTTTGATAGCTATGTAACTTGGTAATTTTGACTTTACTATTTATTCCGCACATCGTACGTTATCCTAAATATACTGTAAATGTGCATTCGCAAATAGGTTTATTGGCGTTTTCATTATTTGCGTTATTTATTTATTAATAACAGTGTGGCTCCATGTGTTACGTCAGATTGATGAAACTAGGCAATTTTCGAAAAATAACATGCCAATAATAATATGAAATCTAATACATTTAAATTATGCCGTACATGAAAATTAAGTTACGAATATCAAAATCCTAGTGATTGTTATTACGTATAATTTTGAAAATATATAAAAACAATGCAAGGAATTAATCAATTAGAATTACTCTTGTTGTGTTTAAATGTATAGTATTTCACCATCTCCTTATTCGATCTTTCTTCACCTCTTTCTTCTTTAGCTCAAGTATCCAATTTACTTTCTTCCTTAGTCGATTTACCAAATTATTTCTAACTATCAAAGCTTGTAATGGTTCGAACTTCACGTGATCTTTAATCTCCTTTCTTTTTTGTTGTCTAGTAACTCACTAATTACTAGTTATTAAAGCCATTTTTACATAGTAACTGCATACTGCTTGTCTAAGTGAATTTTTCTTGTATTTCCTTGCTCGCCTGTATGAATCAATGAAGTTAATTTGTAAATATCTTCCAAACCCCAATTTCTATTTTAAAGTGTTATGTGTGAAAGTGTGTTGTAATTTTACAATGTATTTAAAAATAAAATATTTTGTTATTTAGCAACATGAATTCGTCCCATATATATGATATACTGTTTAATTTAAAGATATAGCCGACGTGTAAATTTGGTATATCATATACTTAATTTATACATTTTTTTTCCGAAAGTTGACATAGAAAGCACGATTATGAAGACGCATTTAAACACGCTCATAACTAATTTTGTCTCATTTATATTATCCGCTAAAATACGTAAGTGCTGCAAACTTTTGTTCTCATTATTTTGATTTTTGGTGTATAGTACACAAGTATATTTTTGTTTGATACGAGTGAGTTAAAAATAATAAAACTTTTATTGTAACCGAAACTGTTTAAAATATGGTAGAATACAGATGTAAGATTAAACTGTAAATTTGTGTGTTGCTTGGGTAGCTCACACTTTCCCGCCCATTTGGACCATTTGGGACATTATAAGATTTATGACGACAGTAATAGTATGAAAATAATTAATTTATTAAATTGCTTTTCTGAAATTCTCTGAAAATCATTTCTGAAAGAAAAGCAAATATTTCGAAAATTGTTGTAAATTGCTGAAGAGTTCATGAATTGAGTACGTCAATACCTACCAACATGGCTATACTGCAACAAGTGTTGGATGCTGAGTTTTTTGATGATATAGTACCATAAATTGGTCACTCTCGGACCGCTCTCCAGTAGAGAACTTATGGCATATTTTAGAAGAAGAAAAAAGAATAACCCTATTTTCTGTGGCCAGCAGTGTATGTTCACGAAATTCTCGTCTATTTTTTTATGAGAGAAATCTTGGTGGAGGGTAAGTAAAGCAAAAATTTCTGGTTTCTTTTTAATTAACTCATATTATATTATACCACGCCATCTGCCACTGACAAGTGGATTGATTCGTTAGTGATGCATGGCTGGCTTTTAATTTCTAGTTTTGATTAACGTCTATCCGGAAAGAAATATATATGCTAATTTATCTCGGTGAATTTTGAACCAATCAAATAATCGAGTTTGTTCGCAGACGGTCGAATTCCACTTTATCCCACCGATACATATAAACCTGGTCGGTATTTTTCACTACTCGCTAGTAGATGGTATAACAATACATAAAATGCAGTAGGTGTAAATGAATCGGGCAAGTTCATTTATATGTAAAAAACATCCGTTTCAGTCTTCCCCGAAAAAAGAAACAAGAGTTGCAGTCGCACTATTTCACGAGGCTTCCGTTCGCAATGCAGAAAAGCTTTTGTAATATTTTTTAACACTCCCATTGTATCATTGCAGGATAGTGTATTATACAAGGCATGCTTTAAGTGATTACAAAATTTATACTTCTATAACTTTAATTCCGTTTCTTAAATTTGATCAAATTTAAGAAACACAGATCTCTTGCTTCGTAATTTCTGCTTCTATCGCTGCTACAATTTATTCACTTCAGTTTAATCAGAATCTTAACATTTCAAGAATGTAATCTCCGATATTTCAAATTATCACGCACTCTAGCCAATATCTGTTGTTTTTTTAAAGGAAACTTTTACAAATTTCAACATTTATTACTGACAATTTATTGAGAATTTGCAAGCGATTATACTAATCCGTATAATCTTGATATTTGGCGATTTCGAAGATATTAATATTATAGATAGTTAGTTGTACCAAACAATGTCTCTATTACGTCCCTACCTATATTTTAAAAATATGGATTACTCTTTGATAGACATATTTACTTCTGCCACCATTTTTGATCAACCTTTAGTTAGTTAGTTTAGTTAGTTTCCACATTATCTTCTCTACAATTTTCATTATTTTGGTTTAAATTTTATTTCATTGTAACAGTTCTTCTAAGAGCTATTGAATCTGTATTATTCTTCTCGTGCAAGTCATTATCTTATTAATAAGTGTTAACATTAGAAATAAAAAATTAACTTTTCAAGATTTTAAAATCCTTGTGCGATTCTGCGGAACGAGAGGCATTTATTTTAATTACCGAAGGAATAATAATTTAATTAGAAGAACTGCAAGCACCGATGCAAAATCGAATAAATAACACTAGTGTAGAAGAGTTTTAACGTTATTTTAATAATTGAGAGCATTAGTCCTGACGTCAAAAAATGGCAACTCTGTAAAACGTTTTCGAAACAAAACAAACTTCATAACCTATTAAGAAATCGGTGGTGTGCTTTGCTTATAATAACCACAGTGAGCAGAAGAAGTGCAAGTATTTTTCAAAAAACTCTGAGGTAAACAAATGAATTGATTAATGTATTATAAACACACGGTGATGGATATAGAAGGATGTTAAAATAATTAAAAAAAACTTCTATTAAATACATATTGATCGATAGCCATCTGTGTCAACCAGTGCTCACTAATTTCCAGCTGCCACTAACACGATAAATAGCAAAATGTTGAACTACCACACAAGAGAAAGAAAAGTTAAATATGCAAATACGTACAGACATTAGCTTATATTGTGTTATTATTACACTCTAAATATAGGATAACATTTTGCTATGAAATGGCTAAATAAGAGTCTTCCTTTCATTAAGTATTTCAATTATATTTTAATTATCCCAACTTCCTTCACCAATCCGTTAGGAGATGTACCAAGAAATCAAACAACCTCATCAACAATTTTAAAAATCGTCAATCTCTTGTTCCTGTAAATTCCTATCAGTTGCTTAGTATTTTTTGCGCTAGTGCATGTTTCCTAGGAAACTTATTTTATTATTTAAAAGAAACGTCAAAATATTATTTATGCCGGTTTATTTTTGACGTATTGGGATAAGGATGTTATAATAATAAAAAAAAAACTTCTATTAAATATATATTGATCGATAGCCATCTGTGCCAACCAGCGCTCACTAATTTCCAGCTGCCACTAACACGATAAATAGCAAAATGTTGAACTACCACACAAGAGAAAGAAAAGTTAA
>JARFOC010014379.1:0-10563 GCA_031763485.1 Osmoderma eremita | reverse complement strand
CATCTCCTCCTGAGTCCCTCATGCGCAGCTCGATGCGCGAGTTGCAGTTTTATTTCAATATTTTCAGGGAGTGAATTAACTGTATAAGGTATATACTGTGCTTATACAAACCGAATGTTACCTATTATCAAAGTCTTGATGTTTTTAAAACTGCACTTCTTATAATAAGCATTCTAACTAAAAGGAATTTAGAGCGATAGCTGTTTGACCATGTGTGGGTACGTGAGTCTTGGATGGGCGACTTAGAGGTTCCTAACTTGAGGAATGGGCTTCAAAGCGGTGAAGGTAAACACCTAACACGTACCACATGGTACTTACAACAATAAACAACACTGTCTTGTGATCGGACGTAGACGAACAGTTTGTTCTGTCCCGGGCGGACTAAGAGGAAGAGCTCCGGGTCTTGTCCTGGTCGGACGAAGACGAGATGTTGTTTTGTCGCGGTCAGACGGAGACGAACATCGTGTGTCCTGGGCGGTCGGAAAGAAATTCAGTTATGTCCGGAGGACGAGAACGCACCGTTGTCCTGATCAACTTATCGCGAATTTGTCGGAAGGAACTCCCGAAACGAACTGAACTTGCTTTCTCCCGAAGAAGAGTTGCAAAATTAGCTGGACTGGCGAAGAGTTCAACCAATCAGAGGCCGACAAATATTCATTTAAAAATATGTGAAAACAAAGCTTAACTGTTGAATCACGGGTTAATTACGTATTAATTCGTTCAGAGAAATTGCAATGTAATACGGATTCAAATGCTGTCTTACACAGCTACATTTAATAAGTGAGAGATTAAATATAATTTAGAATTCGAATAATTAAAATGCATATCTTCTGTATGCACCGAATAAAGAGGGTTTTTCTTTGTCTACCTGATCCAGGATGTTTGTTACTAGGGATAGTTAAAGTGATGACCTATTCGTACTGTCGGCATTTTCGATAATAAATGTAAATCGGTTTATTGCTTATTTCATGGATAAATTTATGCATACACCGCAGATGTTGACTAAAATCTACAAGAAAACAATTCTTAAACTTTTCGTAAATAAATAGTTACGAAACATCACAAAATAACATTTTAGAAGAAAAGAATTGTTGTCTGTTACACTGTGAACCGGATTTAAAATATTTTATCCATCCATCCTTACCCTAAGAAGACAATAGAATCGCCCGGTACGAGCAACAGTTTTTTAGGCATGATGACGTATACAGGGCGGAAGCGTAACTGAAAATGACACGCCGCAGCAAAAATTGGGGGCAACGACACGCGGTGTTCCCAAGCGGTCACCCATCCAAGTAGTAACCGCGCCCGACGCTGTTTGACTTCAGTGATCGGACGAGAACTGGTCCTTTCAGTGTGGTATGGTCGTTGCCAATAATTAATGCGTTACCGCCGGTATTTATGCGAGGGCGCAATAATAATAATTAATAATTGTATTATACGTACTATTGCTGTAGAAAAAAGAAGTTTGAAAATCAAAACGGACAAAGCAAAAACAGTTATATTTGTAATTGGGTTAGGTTCCAATGATACACATCACACTAGTGCAAGTGTTCGACTGACTTTATTGCATACACAACTACAACTTACATATATGGATATGCACTTAACTAACATCCATGACAATATTTTGCTTTTAATTTAATAGCAAAACATATATTTTGTCAAAGACGATTATATAAAATATTTTGCGGAATTTGAACTGTCGCTTCGCAGGCATGACGAATCTGAGTTATCAAACAATCCTAGAATTTTTAGAGGGTTGATTGATTTACTGCGCTGCGTGGATAGAGCAATTCAGGAGCATGGGATAATGTTTTAAGGCCACATCAAAGACAATTCAAAACGAACCGCTGGATTGTATGTTAGCGATTTGTCAAGAACGTATAAAAAGTGGAATTTCTACAACTGCCTATAGCACTTAAAAAACTATGAGACTGAAAACAATACGCACTATTTGCCAACGCATTCGAGAGAGTCTCCGCTTGACGGAATAATTTTGAACTAGAGGAATAGGAAAAACAATTGAGAAGAAAAGTGATGACGTCGATTTGTTTTGTTTGTAAACCTTTGCAGTGCCGCCAACAGCGTAAAATGATTAAAAGAATGATATTTTTTATCATTTTACGCTGTCTAGGTTTCCAAACAAAAGAAATAAGCTATTCATTTTAGCAATTCTGTCATTTACATGTGTTAGCATGTTCTTTACACTGTGTTTATTTTCTATTTCAATAATTTAATTATCTTTAAAACAAAAAAATCTACATATCCTTCTCACATTTTGCCGTTGGCGAGACTGTGCAGGATTCCAAACAAAAAATTACGTCACACTTTCCTTCTCAATTCAGGTATAGCTGTTCGGTTGAATAGGTGTGTGGTGTAAAATACCACATAAAACTACATTGCCTGTTTTAAAAACCGCTTCTCCTTCTTCTAATAGTCTTTGCCTGTCTCCCAGGCAAGAAAATATATCACTAATTGTTAATAGAGAAGAAAAATGTAACCTACATTTTGTTTGGAAACCTGCCCAGTCTCGCCAACGGTAAAATGACTAATATACGGAATTTTAATCATTTTACGCTTTTGGCGACACTGTAAGTTTCCAAACCAAGAAAAAACACGTGACTAAAATTAACCTACATGAATCTTCCTCTTGTCATTCCAGTGCTCATTCTTGTATTGGTTTGTAGAACTTTTGTGTACTCTTCTCCTGGTCTGTGACCACTGTTCTTTTACTTGTATTAACGTTCTTTTAATCATTTTACGGTGTTGGCGACACTGCGTAGGTTTCCAAACGAAACAAATTGACGTCATGACTTTTCTTCTCTATTGTAAAAAAGAAATCTATGCTCTACCTTGATAACTAAACAAATAAGCAAAGTTCTCCCTATTGCGTGACCTTTTTGTAAGATTTCTTGGCACCATGTATAGTCGCACGCGCTGGTGAATGTATAGTATGGCTAACCTATGTTAAGTTGAACGATTCTTGTTAAGTTACATAATCATTCTTCCATCAAGATAAAATAAACATCAATAAAGTTGTTAAAACGAGCGGGGTACTGTTTGCTTTTAGAAACTTTAGGCACGCTGCCTAAAGTTTCTAAAAGCAAACAGTAGCCGCAAAACGATGTTATAATCCAATTGCATGACGCTCATGCAATTGGATTTTCGCCAGATGAGGCGAAAATGCCTAATCGAACAAACCTTATGCATGAGCACACTTTATCCCATGCGACATCTGTCAACCAGCCCGTGTACCTACAAACAGTTGCCCCTATATAAATTATAACCAATAGGGTACACGGGAAACGCTACATCTACGCTACAACAGATGACTCTCAAATCAAAATTATACTTTTACCATAATTATACCATGATTAAACCATCATAATTTATTCAAGGCCTTATACCGATTCGGCGTGTTTGGGAATTCACCGCTCTGCCGTTTGTCGCCGTGTATAAAATTCCAAGGAAAATTAGTCATTGATGTATGTATATGTCTTTATATTTTTTGGTTATCGTAAACATTTTCCTTCAATCATTTCATTATGAATTTCTATTAAAGCTGAATGAAAAGTACTCTCTTATCAACCGTAAGTAAATTATTATGCTTATCATATGTGTACCTATTATAATTATTGTGAAAAAGGTATGGTTACGTTTACAATTATTAAATTTTATTGGCTAGGAGACTGTGTATTGCCAACAATACCGAAAAGAGTGTGGTGTGAAGTTGGATACAATCATAAGAATAGACCGGATACAAAGGCGGTGAGTATCATAATATGTATTTATTCCAATGTTAATGACAAATATAGAAACATAGATATAGGTAGAGATTATATGTATACTATTGCTGTTCTATTCTGTATTTATATTTGTTTAGGCTTAAATCCTTGTCATTAAATAAGTATTTGCCTTTTATATAGATACAAGGGTATTTGTTTGATGAAAGTAATCTATATTTGAAGAAATTGTATTTGGTATGTAGTCAGTGTGTTGCTGAATTTCTCTTCAGAGCATATTATAATGTAAGTCAACTAAAAATATGTAGTCTTTAGAATCCTCTTCGATTTACAAACGCAGGCAGCTATCATTTAAGACGCGAACTATATCATGACTTATTATATTAATACTACTATAATTCAGCGTGGGAGTGAATCCGTTGAGTGCCCTTTTGAGTTAATTTAAAATAGTAATAAAGTTTTTGACAAACACTTTTCTTAAGAAAAAAATCGTTTTATAACGACAGATAAACTTAAATGAAAAGGGAAGTTTTTCTATATAATAAACTTAAGCCACCAGAAAGAACAATGACACAAAAAAGGAGAAGTAAATTTTCTGGTGGTAGGCGGCGCTGTAGTTAGTATCCTTCCGGTACAAACGCTAACGCGGCAAGCAGTTTTATTGATGATGCTTGTCAGATGTAGTCAGCTGATTGCACTTGTTTGGTTTGGTCAATTTTATTCAAGATTTTTCTTGTGTTATTAGTTACAATTAGTTGGTGTAGTGATTAATATAGACAGCCTCTTATTAGCTTTGTTCGCAGTGCAATCAGAAACTATCGGAAATTGAACGACGCATGCGCACTAACTGCTATGCGTTCGCAGCGCTAAATTTCATATTTTGACAGTTTGAAATTTACAATTCGGTGTTCGCAGAGTAGTAGGATTGCAGTAATAAACGGTTAGTGATTAGTCCATAAAGTTCACGGATTTCATGTGGGTTTCAAATTCGCACTTGCGCATGTAACGAATTTCATTGAAAATTGTAAGTTGTTTTAGGGTTACATACGTATATTGTCAATTAATTATGTTTCTTTAATAGCAATGCCTCCTATAAAGTGTGCAACTAATTCTGAAGGCGTATTACGGAAAAAATAAAAACTTCGATACAAACATGTGTTCATTTTTGTTTTAGTAATTATATAGAATATAGTAGTAGAAAATTCTTTGTTGATGTTGAGTACCATTCTACTGCATATATGTGTTATGTAATCAATCCAATTCATTTTTTAATGGATTTATGCATAACTACTTTCCAGGTCAATAAATTCGATCACATATTAGTGGTATAGTGCTCAATTTTATTGATTTAGAATGAATGAAAGATGAATGAAGATTGTATCGTTAAGTTAAGTTAAGTGTAACTTAACTTAACGATACAATCTAATTTTTTACGTGCATAGATTTTTGATAATCGGCATATAGCAAAGTGACATTTTCTCAAAATTGTCAAAACTAAATACTGGGCCAACCAAACTTGAATACGTTATTTTCTCAATTATTTTAAATGTATTTTATGATATAAAAAGAAAGAATGGTTTAGGTACTTTCATTTCTACCAAGTACTCTCTATACCTAAAGTCATTAATTTCCAAGATATTTTAAAGTCTTTTTTATAAAAGTGAGATTTTTTGAATCTCTATTTAATGCCTTTATCATTCTCAAGGTTCTTCTAATGACTATAACTTTTCCTTTGTGGTTTTCTGCTGAGGATGGCAACTTAGTTGCCGAAATACGTATTCAGAGTTCTTTACTCGACAAGGTGGTAAGGATATTTTTTATTTTAAATTTATAACTTCACAACACTATTCTCTTCGGTTGTTTATGTGCTTCAATATTATGCTATTTAATTATATATCGTTCCATTTGAAATTTTAAAGAAAATACAAATATTTACATAAATTAGAAATAGCCTCCTCTGTCATTCCTATGGGCCTTCCCTACTACATGTGGTTCAATTCCTTCTAAAATTCTCTTTCTAATGAGCCCAGAAAAATTAAAATCTGTTAAGGTAAATCGACTGGTTTTCTACGCCCTACCCCTCGTAGGAAAGTTACATTAAATAGCTGAAAATTGTGTAAAATCATCTGAGTATTTTACTGATGATAATTTTATTCTATATTTATCTCGAATTTAACGAGAAAATACCGAATTTTTAATTCACATAAAGAGCTGCGCCCCCTGGTAGTAATTTTGGAAAGTTAAAATTTTTTTGTTGAAATTCTTTTTGTCACCTTTGTTATCACGATTTTTTCTCGCAAAGTTGTAAGACGAACGGTTGCCGAGATATGACAGGTGGTCGAATTTGACATCAAACTGATTTGCATTATTGTTTCAACGCTTAAAATTTGAAAGTGTAAATCACTATAACATATTGTCCACTATTAACAGCTTCTCTATTTATGTGGTCTCTGTTATAAACGTTATAAATCTAGTTATAAGCTTTCTGCCAACTAGTAACCTGTCTGTAAACATAACAAATCTGACAAGTGACGTTAATAATGCAATGCATTATGGGCCAAACGCTCACGCCGACCTTTGCACCATACAATCCTTACTTATTCAAAATCATACGTCGTATTTCTTACTTGCTAAATATCTATGATCCGCTGTAAACAAAATCTCTCTATACGTTATTGATTCTAACTGATTTAAATTTAAAAGTGTGGAGGTCAGCCAGAGCAAATAGTAGGGAAAAAGAGTTTTGAGCCTTTGTTCTAGCATTCGTCTTATCGGGAGATGTCTGGGGACGGCACGGCCTTCATAAACTTACAAAACCAAAATTATCATGTTTCTAGTCTGAGATATAAAGATATAATAAGAACTATTTTTGACACATATATACAAACACAAAACTTGTTCTTTTATCAACCTTGTTCCGATACAGCAATTTATCATTACATGATTTAACAGCAACAATATTACGTACCATAATTACATACAAATGAGTATCTACTTTTCGATAATTTACTTCCCAGAAAATGAATTAATCAGCAGGATATTATTCAATATATCGTTCAAATGATATTCTAACATCTTGTTCTCCTTTTAGGTGAGTCAGTCTGTTTGGTGTGAGAATCGGAAAGCTGAAAGAGAGTACAGCGTAGTGCGAGTTCGTTAAGGAAAAATAACACTCTAGTGACATACACGGTCGACAAAAATAACAGCGCGTATGGATACAGTGTGTATTCCTAGTATTGTGACAACAATTAGTGATTGAACATTTTAAATAATTAAGAATACATTAATACATATTAAAAAATAAAAAGAATGTATTAGTCATTTATTGTCATAGAACTAAATGTTCTATTATAATTGATTTTCATTTATTTTATTAGTATTCTTTTATTAAATTGTCGTCGACCTAAAATTGACACTTAAAAGATGGCTCAAAATTGTTTCCGCAGACAACGCAGCATGGAGGACGGGGAGCAAATCGAACAGGAAGCCGGTCTCCTAAGAGGTATTTATAACATAAATTATCACCTTATTCCTAAAACGATTATTTTCTTACCTTTCTTATCTCTATACCACAAAACATACTTCGCACGAGCGCAAATTGCGTATAACATACATTTTTCCGCACGTTAAACCGGATTCGCTTAAATGCGATTTTGCGTAAAATTCTCATTTTCTCACTTCCCTGATTTTCAGGCATACCGGCCAACCGCAGGTACACGATGCGCCTAAATCCCGATATGGACGACGAGATGGAAATCTGCGGCTACCGCAAGAGCGTCTTAAAAATGTCGGCGACCTATTTTGTGATTATCGCGACAGTTGGTCTGTTGCGGCTGGTTTTCCATTGGATGCCGCATTGGTTCCTCAAAGCCACGTCGGTGCAATGTGATGTCGACCGCGCGCAGTATTTGCTTATAACGGTATTTAAACAAAAATTCTTCGTGTTATTTTTTTTCTTTCTGTTTGAATATTTGTAGAGTAGTGGAAATAGTACAATTGTAGTCACTTGTGTTTTTGATGCTGATTTTAGGAAATTTATAACAAGAAGCACAAAATATACCACGTCAAACCATTAAAAGTATTAACTCCGAACGATATTTATAAGCTGAAAGAAAAAGAGAATCTAATCCATGGGAATGCATTTACAACTCTTTCCGTGCATTTTGGTGGCGGTACCTTCACCGAGATAGACAGGTTAGTTTTAAATCATAAACTATGTGCTTTAAATTAAAGTAATTTAAGGTAGGCTATTACAATGATTTGACTTTGTAAGGATTGCAAGGACTGTGGGTCAGCACAATAAACACACTGTTCGGATTACTCCTCCCGCACAAAGTATTAATTAATTCGGGAAGACACGTGTTTCGGGAATACGTGGATTCCCATTATCAAGTCGAATAACCGAATAAGGGTAAAAATAACTAGAAACTAGAAACATGCATTTTTTTTTCTTCTCCCTTCATTCCTTCTACCTATCCCTAACATATGTACAACTTTCTCCCACATCCGGGAAGCAAAAATTCGTAGAAGAACCACCCGAGTGTTCTCAAGTGCACCTCTTTATTTCTCCAATAAATCCATTAGTACGGAAAATGAGAAGGGCGCTTCTTCCCGATTATGACAGTTTTTATTATTTTTAATAGAAATGGATTCATAAGCATCTAGCTCGCGCGTCAATGTTACCGATTTTCATATTTTCGTCTTTTACGACTCGGCTAATTCCTTTAGTTCTTTTATGAAAAGGAAAATGACAAGGGCGCTTTTTCCCGATTAAGAAGGTTTTTATTCTTTTTAATATAAATGGATTCATAAGCATCTAGATCGCGCGTCGATGTTTCCGATTTCATTAGTTTTAAATTATCTATATTTATATTATGTCCGGTTTTTACCATATTTTCCGCAATGCCAGATATATCTGCTCTTCCATGTCGGTAGTGCAAAATATGTTCCTTATAAGTACCTAGTTTCGATAGACCTCTTTGTCTATCCGATGTAGACTTTCTCACAATCTCCACATGTAATTTAATAAATTCCCGACTTTTATTTCATTTCCGGTTTGTCTTTAGGATTTCCTAAAAGATTACAATGTGTGTTGGACGATTTATATATACACGTGTCGTCCCGAATTAATTAATACTTTGTGCGGTAGGATATTATTTATTATAGTGCGTTAGTATATTAAGTAAACATGTTATTCCTGTAAAGGAATAAAAACTCTTGCAGAATGAAGCGGCTAATGTTTTTAGGTTGTTCAGTATTATTGCTACGAGCGCTACCTACCTATCCTATCTATCTACCTTACTCTATCTATACATCGTATCCTATATTTGTTCTAAATATTAGTACTGACTGACTACAAACTGACTCCTATGCCTACTATTATAACGTTCTTTTTTTTTATTTTTTAAACACAGATTACTGCTTTTCACTTGCAAAAAAGTTACTTATTTCTGGAACGTTCAAGAAAAAGAATTTGTCAAACTGCGCGGACTAGACGAGGATGTCAGCAGTGAAATCCTACACGGCAATAAGAAAGGGTTGAGTCAAAATGAGCAATTTATGAGGTACAAATACAACTGTAATCGTAGAATACCCTACATCGTATTTGTTTTTTGCAGAGGAGTCGTATACGGACCAAATGCAATAATAGTTCCGGAGCATTCGATTATAGCGCTCCTATTCCTAGAAGTGCTGAATCCCTTTTACGTGTTTCAATTGTTCAGTTTTGCATTATGGTTTTCTGATAATTATTATTATTACGCAATTGCCGTTATGATCATCTCAGCTTACGGTATAATAATGACAGTTATACAAACACGAAGAGTAGGTTTTAATTGTTTTGCAGCTTCATTTTTTAAATCGATAATTTTTTTTTAGAATGAACTCAATCTCAAGGCCAGACTACAAAGTTTTGATGTATGCAGGGTGTTGAGACCCATCGAGGGTACAGGGCAGGGCGACACAGGAGAAATTGAATGCAAAACAGAGTTAATTTCAACTGAACACTTAGTGCCTGGGGATATTTTGGAAATTCCAACTTATGGGTGCATGATGCAATGCGATGCTTTGCTTCTAACTGGCAATTGTATCGTCAATGAGTCTATGCTGACAGGTTAGTTGGATTTTCTTTATAAAAATATGGATTTTCTGACAAAATTCTTTAGGCGAATCCGTTCCTGTCCCGAAAACACCATTTCCGAATTTGCCGGATTTGTATTACAATCCCAAGGAGCACGCTAGACACACCCTATTTTGCGGCACCCATGTTATACAAACGAGATATTTTGGTGGCGAGAAAGTGTTGGCTTTGGTAGTTAGAACTGGTTTCTCAACTGCGAAAGGTAGAGTGGAAAAATGAATTGTTTAAAACTTATTTTTTACGGAGTTGTTTTGCAGGCGAATTGGTTCGAAGTATTTTGTATCCTCCCCCCGCGGATTTCAAATTTGAAAATGATTCTTATAGGTTCATTGTCATACTTGGGTTTATAGCTACATTTGGTTTGGTATATACTGTTGTAACAAAGGTAAGTTTCACCCATTTACATTTGGACCATTTCAAATTTTCTTTTGTACTTGTTTAAGATTTGTTTAATAAAAATTAAAATGCCTAATACTCTCTTGATGAAAATGTATTTATAGTATTTACAGTGGCCCTAAAAAGATTCGCACCAAACGAAAAAAGATGTATTTCTAATCCTCTCAAGAGGGAAACAATCGATTATAACTTAACACATTGTTGACCAGCAATTTTACGCTGAAACTATCTCATGTCACCGGCTATTATTTCGTAATTCAATGTGGAACTGAAACAATATAAATA
>JARFOC010014368.1:0-10563 GCA_031763485.1 Osmoderma eremita | reverse complement strand
TTTTTTCCGTTACTCCCGCAACCATCCGAAATTCCTGTCATCGTCACCGCGGCAATCAAATACGATTCGACGGTACGACAATGTTATTGCATCGTCGGATGGTACGTTCACTATACCATATCTGGCCGTCTTGAGCACCCTCGAGATTCTATGGTCCATGGTCCCAACTTGGAGTCGACGAATTCCACTGGCGTGTCGTTCTTTCGAATTTCTTTAACGTAGTTCAAACCTGGTGCTTTTGGATTTAGTGCGGAGTATTATTCCACGCAGATTGCTGCAGATCACTGACCAGTTTTTCAACTTCGTTGTCCAGTTGCTCTCTTGTTTTTAGAGGTACATTTAGTACTATTCTCTGTTCAAGTTCACTTCGAAATCCTTCCCAATCAATTGCTCTATTAGTAAGTAATGAGATTGTTGCTTGATTATTACGCGTTCACTCAACGAGAGCACGATCGCGGGGTGGTTTGATTCCAGATCAAAGTTTTCCTCAATGCTGACATAGGCGAATGCAATGTTGCGCAGCACGAAGAAGTCAACCAACCTTGGTATCTTTGCTCTGTCTCTAGGCCATTATGTTGATTTGCCAGTTGATGTGACATGATGTTACACTTGCTGCTGCGTACAGTTTTCTTCCTTTCGGCGTAATGTTAGCAGAACCCCTATAGGTGTGCTTGGCAGCGAAATCGCCTCCGATAATGGAGCGATCTCCTAGAGATTTGAAGAAATGTGTAAAATGTTCTTCTTTTTGTGATGTCCCTGTTGAGCAGTATATTGCAGCAATAGTAATATCCCTGGATTTCATTTGGACTGTCATCTTTGTCGCTTGGATCTCTGCAGTTTCATATTTGGCATCTTCGTAGTACTTTATGTTTTCCTTAATTATCACGGCTGAACCGCCTTTCCCCGGAAGGTCAGGCCGAGCAGTATGATATACTTCGTAGCCTCTTATTTTGCAATAATTTATTTTAGTCATTTGGGTCTCAGAAATGAGAGCCACATCTATTCTATCATTCCAAACCAGTGCTTCTAGTTCATGATCTCGTTGTACTAGCCCATTAGCGTTCCAAACTACTATGCGAAGTGTGGCCCCTTTCTAGTTTGCTAATTCTATCAAGAATGTTGATATGTTCTTGTTGTAAACTTGAACAACAAGAACATGATTTTTTGCAATATTTGGCCTGTTGCATCTGGCCCTTCCTGCTCTACTTTCTTAGGTTTCGCTTCTTTGCTCCTCGCCACTTGGGCGTATGTTTTTTCCGTTCTTGTTTGTCCTGGCACTTGTTTCGGCTTTTCAAATGATTTCTGAGTGAGATTTTCATCCTGTATTTTTGAGTTTCTACTTGCTCAAGGCAGCTTACCTAATCTTTTGAAGGTCTTTGACAATCATACATCTTCGATAGTTGGCCGGAAGGACTTCATTACAGTTGACGTATTTGACTTTCTGGTATTTTGGTTTCCCACATTCGCTTGTCAAATGTTTCCCAACACAGTTGATACATCTTGGCACTTTAAAGCAGCTGTTTTGAGTGTGTCCGTACCCCGGCATCTCTTACATTGCGGAATCAAAGCAGATCGTTTTCGTAAAGGTTCAATCTTTACCTTCATTGCTAGAATGTTTTGAATCTCGTATATGCTTTTTATGTCTTCTTGTTTATCGAAGATCAGCATGTATAGAGGGAGGCATATCTTATGACTACGTGGTCCTTTCTTTCTCTCCATTGGATATTGTAAGGTAAGATAAGTGTAAAATAAATTTGGGGTACCCGGTATAATACTCAACATTGAATAAACAATTACCCTACTTTCCAAAAAAATTTCTATCTGAGTTTGAAGCCACTGTCTGCTCTTTGTATTGTATACAATGAAGTCTTAAAAAGAAACTAACAAAGCATTTTCAATCCCATTCACTATGAGTCTTAATTATCAAGCCAAAAATGAGATTTTCCTACAAATGCCAACGTATAATAATCTCATTTCTCCTTAAATAGAAAAAGCCAGGGAGTAAGAACGAAATGAATGCACGGATCTCTAAACGGTCTTTGTTTCAATTCGAGTCCTTAATTTGAGTAATTGCAATTTTAATTTAGTTTCGAATCATCTTGGGTCTTAATGCGTTTTCTCATGGCGGCATTCAACTACATATTTTAATGAAACTATACCGTCTCTGTGATTTTACATCAAATTTTCATTCCGTCTCTTAAGTTACGCAGCTTTTCCGAGACGAATAAAAAATAATAAATGACGAATAACTTAAAATAAAGAATTCAGATTTATTCGGACTTCTCTCTCAACCTAATGATCGCGCACAGGGAAATAGTGTCTATTCCACCCTATTCACAGAAACAAGAACATATTAATAACATCGCGAGTTCGTGCAAAAACAAACTTACTAACAAGACAGGCGACGGTTGTTTGATGTTGAGTTAGTTAATTTAACACCAAAGTGATTACCTTCCTTCCACGTGAATGATATTTCAAAAGTTTGTTACTCACGTAATCTACTCGTACTAAGAGTATTTTGTAGTTGTAACGCTGCAACTGTTACTTGTTACGAGAAACGCTTCCCCAAATGGCTTGCTACTAATAAGCAATATGAACGATTAGCTGTACAGGGTATTAATTTGAAGACTTTCGACCTTTAATATCATAACTTTAATAAATAATATGGTGCAACAATGGTTGTCTATTCTAACGTTAATTTACAATACACGGAGTAATATATTGTAATGTGTCAAATGTGGTTTTGTTAATGACAAGTTGTCAGAATGAGACCCAACTACAATTGTGTTCTAAACTTGTTTATCAATACAGAGAGAACAACAATTCCGGGAAACCACGTGACTTGCTTGTGTCACTAACTTGAATTGGAAGTTTTCAGTTACAGAAAGAAACCAGTGGTGTAGCACTATTTTCTTTATACAAAAGTGAAAATTTATGAGATAAATTAAAATTATAGAACTTTATTGCAAAAATAAGTAAAAATAAAAATAACGTATAATAAATATTCAACAGTATGTATTTATGGAGCACATAAGAAATCAACTCAATTTAGATTTTTTAATTTATTTTTAAAAACATTAATTGCTTCATAACATACCCTCATAATGGATGCATTAATTTAAAACCCAAATTTGCACTCTTCTTTCACACTACGAAAGACCTTTGTAAGTCTTTTGTATTATCTCCCCAATTTTTCTTTGAATTGCGTCTGGCAACTCATTAGGTTGTGTATACGATTCTTATAAATTCTGCTTTTTGAATAATAAAATAAATAAAAATCTAACGGTTTTAAATCTGGAGATGTAGGAAGCCATCGATGACTGTCTATTATCATAAAATTCCCCAAGGTAAGTCAAAGCTTCAAGAGCCGTATCTCCAACTTGTTGAAAGCATCATTCAATAATCTCATCATCGTGTAGCTGGTCAATAAATGGCTATAGCACATCCTTAGGGTACCTCTATGTATTTATGGTGTTATGAAGAGAATATTGGTTCAATAATACGTCGTCTTGATAACCTACGACGAACTTTTATCGGATTTTCCGCTGACCACGTCCTATAATTTTGGCTATTTACCTATCCAGATAGGTGAAACCATGCTTCGTCAGACATAAAGGTTAGGTTTAGTATATTGTCGTTATTTAAACTTTCCATGAACCATTGATAATATTGTAATCGTGCTTCATGATCCTTGGGATACAATTGCTGGACTACAGTCGCTTTTACAGCCTTCGGACAACTTCCGTAAGAGGTACCTAGCAAGCGAAATATATGTTTCCCAATTAGTATTTATTGAATACAAAAGCTATTCAATGAATGTATAATACTACTACTACTAAATCTTACCTATTTGAACAGATAAGAGAGTCCTTCATTACCGTTTCAGAGAGAGATATAGGCGTATAACAAATTTAATATGCAACATTAATACGCATTATATAATAAATCAAAACGAAAGTGTACCCAAGTTCCCGTATGCTGCAGACACACCTAATAATAAAAGAATTAATTAGAAAACAGTAGATGCTGGGGAGGATCATAACAACATATTGTCATATTTCCTATGACGCGAAGATAACAACCAGGCAAAAAGTATTAACTATAAAAATAAAATTTCCCAGGGGGGTTCTTTTGTTATAGGTGTAACTAGGCAACCATGAAAACAACAATTAAAAATGACCAGAATTAGAACTTATAAAAACCAAATTAAAAATTAAATTTTGATGGTTACTAAAAATATATATACAGTTATATGTATTTAGACACCTTAACTACCCAAATGTTTATGCGCTTTGTTTACCGTCCTCTCAGCTTTCTAATTGTCTACCCTGTGTTCCTTTGCAAAACTGCCCTCCCTTATCCTGTCGTTAATACAGGTAATTTCTTTTAAAATGCTAGTAACGATAATAACCAAAATTTTCGGTTCTGATGAGTTTTTCCGATAATTTACTTCTCCACAACATAAGAATTGTCGTTTGGTTTCTATGGCCAAACAACAACTCACCTCCTTTCTTTCAAGAACCCTCACTTGTCCCTACCGAAGGCACAGTACACTTCCTTCCACCAGTATATTTGTTTACCCATGCCACTCCAATCTTTCATGCTTCGGAATCGGTAACCTTGATTCAAGAAGTTACCGTTAGATCATTTCCCCTTTTGAATATCTTCTGATATCTGGCAATATTAATTTCCGATATTTTCTTAATAATAAAGTAAAGTGTATTACATTAATGTGTTTAAGGAAAAATTGTGCATAATTATAATAACATATTTTGTTCCCATTAATTGCCATAAACAATATTTTATAGTAAAGAAGACTCAAAAATCTCAGTGGATTAATACCGATAATATAGGTTTGATAATTATAGGGCTGTAAACTAAGAAAGATTAAATAGTGAAAACACGAATCACTGAAGGATCGTGGCAATATCTAATATAAATAATAATGTCAGTGATACAACAGTCACCTTCTAAGTCTCGAAGTACACTGCGTCTCATTTCGTCCGCTTTCAACCTTGCTCAGTAGCAGAAAAGCTCATAGCTATCGCCGTTCTGTCTCAGTACTTTTGTACTATTATGTAAAAGCTGACCTAGATTCTCCGGCGACTATGCGCAGAGTGACTCAGCAACCTATACGTATGTGATGCTATACACCGTTTTTTTTAATCAGAGGAGTGAGGTCGCTTCAATCGAGCAACTTAGCCCTATTAAACTTAATACTTTTGAACCAGTAAAAAATGACGTCGTAAATCACATTATACAGACATTCATTTACGAGGTGTGTAAATTGAGTAACGAGAGTGATATTTTTAAATATTTCTATTAGAATATAATTACAATTGAACGTTGTCTCCCTCTAAATAACTCCCCTCGGAAGCCACACAGCGTTCGAGACGGTTCTTCCATTCCTCATAACAGTGCTGGAACTCGGATATTGGAATCGCCTTTGGCTGGTCGATTACAGCCGTTTGAATGTTTTAGAGTGTCCCAAAATGATGTGCCTTCAAATGAATTTTCAATCTTGTAAGAGGAAAAAGTTACAAAGACTCAAGTCAGGTGAATAAGGAGACTGAGAAATATTTTTACTTGCCAAAAAACCGTTTATGGAAATCGCTATGTGACAAGGCGCATTGTCAGGATGCAGGATCCAATCGTTCTTGATGTTTGGTCTCACACGCATGACCCTTTTTCGGAGTCTTTCGAGAACTCTTCGGTAAAAATGTTGATTAACTGTCTGACCTTGAGGCACGAACTCTTTGTAAATGATTCCCTGGCTATCAAAGAAACAAATCAGTATGCTCTTGATCTTCTTGCTTTCTTGGACTGAGAGAGAGAGCCTGAAGTGTGCCATTCCATACACTCATCATCAGTAATGACACGTTCCAAAAAATTTTCATTATTTTCAATCGATTCCAAACAGTCAAGGCACCTTTATCTCTTGATGCCCTTTTGTTCCTGCGAAAGGTTTTTTGGAACCATTTTCGACCAGATCTTTCTCATTCCCAATTCAACTGTTCCCCGATCATTTTGACCGGTTCTTGCAGTTGAAGGCCTTCCGCTGCTTGGCTTATCTCCCATCGACTCTCTTCCTTCTGAAAATGCCTTAAACAACAGAAGAAGCTGGGCTTTTGACAAAACACTGTGTCCGTGGGCCTGCTGAAGTTTTTCAAAAGAGTCTGTTGCACTTTGCCGAAGTTTGAAGCAAGACCTGATAGCACACTGTTGCTCGAAATTAATGTCTTTCGTTCGTAGAGCGCACTACGAAAACCGGGTTCACGGAAGAAACGACAACGGACAACCAAATGATCGAGTTCAAACTAGCGCCGAACGCGTACTACAATGTCCACTTGTCGCCCCTCCATGTCCCGTGCTACCCGTGTTGCCATATCAAACGCTACGTTGTCAGTTTCATTACTTAATGTACAAAACTCGTATGGCTGCGTTCACAACTGCGCGAACAAAGTGAGTACAACAAAAATTTCTTATTGTAATAGGGATCACTACATCACTCCTCCGTTTTTTAAGAGACCATATAGTGCTAAAAGCTCCTACTCTTTCACTGTGCACCTGCGCTACGTTCATTGGGGATAAAAGCGATTAAAAGGTAGTCCCTGTGCTACTACACAATTACTTACGCAATGTGTCTTGAACGGATTATTTAGCAATATAGAGTTAACTCTAAATTAATTACTTGAAGTAATGGAGTGCATAATTTTGGTGAATTATGAGTGCTGTTTGTTTGTTATATTGGACACTTATTGCAACTTGAAACTGAAATCAAAACAATGTCAAGAACGCTACCTTAATTAGAATAATACTTCGTAACAGAAATATCGAATGTTTTGATTGGAGAACCGTTTTATAAAAGAGCAGCACACTAAGCAAATCACTAAGCAGTAAGTATTTTAGCGAAGTACTAACACAGCCACATACGAAAGCTCTTATGTATTCCTCAACTCGATACTTCTACTATTTGAAGAATATAAACTGAGTGGCGTATAGTTAATATGTAGCTTTCAACACTGGAACCTCATTTTAAGGATTCCCACATTAAGGTTCTATAAAGCAATCGTCTAACGAATATTAAGCATTCTGCCTCTTTCACCACTCAAATAGTTGAAAGAAAATACAAACTCGCATTTACCTAAACATCCAAATTTAATTTAATTTCCCCTTGACGACGAGCCGACCAAAGCCCTTTGTATACGTCAGTTTATCTCGAATAACACGCGAATGAATACACTCACACGGCCCAAAGAAAAAGAGAAGCTCGCATTTCGTTCGTTTCTAGTATTACGTAAGTGAAGCGCTCCCTTGTTCTGCGTCTTTTCCTTTCTGGGATCGGATTTTCCGGATTCGGTGTTTGATTCATTCGTATTTCCACCTAATCTCCGGGCGGCGGTGGTTATTTTAATTAATTTTATACGGAAACAATAGACCTCTTTTCGGATTTTGTTTTCTTTCGTATCTCTGCCATTCTGTTTGGGCGACCGGTAATCGAGTAAAGTAATTCTTTTTGCTACTCTTCTTGCGACGCTTTTAATTAGAAGATGAAAGAGAAATCACACGTGACGGACGTTCTTGTAGGAGACGTTTCCGATTGCCTCTTCTTCTTCTGATGTGAAAGATGATGCCCAAGTGTCTTCAAATGTTATGAATAGTACTGGGTAGATGACGTAAAATAAATCTAGGACATGAATGAGAGAGCTATAGATAATGGGTGTTAAGAAGACCTTACATCTCTGGCAGCCATGGACAGCAAAAAGCATGTCAGTGCTTGAATCTTACTTGACCTATGTCAAATAAATTGTAATTGACTACACAACGTATAAAGTACAAATCCGCCAAAAGCGGATTTTTTCATTAGAAAAAAAAAATTTTTTGACGTACAAAAATTGTTTAGTCCGGGCCTGGTGCAAAGAGGCGTATCGTTCAACAACCCGCTAAATGTAGTGTATAGCAATGAATACATTGGATTGATTGTGCTTTATCAGTAAAAGTATTATTGTATCTTTGATGGCGAATTCAAAGGCGAGTTTCATTTTTGAAATATTTGCGAAGATCTAGTAATTTCGCCGAAGTTTAACCCTGAATAAGTCAACGTCAGTGGGCCAGTATGCCCTTATAAAAATAGCAATACCTACACGGTGACGCATTAGTCTGGCAAAGCTCGATATACCCTTTATCATCTAAGATATCAAAAAAGTTATTTACGAAAATTGTAGACAGTCTTAAACTTAACATTTTAAAACTATTTTCGTATATACAGGCTGTTTCATATATCCAGGGTAAACCAAACATGCGATTTTTTAAATTGAACAGCCTGTATTTTATATCATAAAATGAAAGAATAGTTTAGTTACTTTAATTTTTATTAAGCACTCTCTATATCTAAAGTCATTAACTTCTGAGATAATTTAATTTAATATACTTGACCACACACTCGTCCGTCCAAAAAATGTGGTGCAATTACATAATCTCCTTGCTAATAATGAAGACCTAAGACTGCCTTACAGTCATTTTTCCACGATTAACTCGTTATATTAAAATGATTTCTAAAAATGCCACTTTTATCTTTATAAAAGTGGCATTTTTAGAAATTATTTTAATATAACGAGTTAATCGTGGAAAAATGACAGTAAGGCAGTCTTACAAAGATAAAAGTGGCATTTTTAGAAATTATTTTAATATAACAAGTTAATCGTGGAAAAATGACAGTAAAGCAGTCTTAGGTCTTCATTATTAGCAAGGAGATTATGTAATTGGACCACATTTTTTGGACGGACGACTGTGTGGTCAAGTATATTATGCGCCAGGTTGTATCCATCCTTGTTGTCTTTTGTTTTTGGCTTAGTTCAGTGCTTTTTCTATCGTCTTATCTGCGTGAGAGATTTATCCCATAAATAAAGTATTATGTATAGATACATATTTCGGCATATATGCTACCCAACACTTTTTCGTAAACAACGCGTATCTAGATTTATTTATCTATTAAACTAGTATTTACTTCTCCAAACCCCTTTCCTACTATTCTATATTAGATTTTCTTGCAAAATAATAGCAATTTGCGTTTAAATTAAGCACCAAATATCTTTTATGATCTATTTCTATCGCGTACCTGAAACAACAGGGAAATATATCAATTTAGTATAAAAGGAATATCAGGGACCGTAACCGTTTTATCCGTGTTAAAATCTCGAAAAGCATCGGCGCTTTAGTTCGGAAAATCGACGCGATGCCGGAGAGCGCACGAATCGTTCCACATTAAGGGAATAAACGGAAAGATTACACGATTAAGATGATTAGACCCGGCGTTCATTGCAAAAACCTGCGTCGAATATCTTATCTCCATTCAACGCCAATAGGCTCTACGCCTCTTCTCATAAACGGTAATTGTTTCTGCTCTCTCGCTTGAGGCCTTTAATTGTACGTTCTTTCTCTTTTATCCTTTCCCGTGTTTAACGTTTATTATCAGTAATTTTGTAACGATTACGCCCGGTAACGATGCTGACTATGCAACGTAGTCGCAATTTTTCCCCTGTGGGTACAATGAGGAGTTTAATGGATAGATTCTTAGGTATATGCTAAAATTCAAGCTCGTTCTGCTGGTAGTATATCTCAAGTTTGGTTGTGTGACCTCCCCTCAATTCCTTATTTCATCCACATTTCTTCGTTGGTATCGCTATCTATAACATCAGAATTTCCTTGCCACTTGGCCTTGAAAATCAATTGTATATACGTACAGATATTTTATTCTAGTATACAAAAAATCCCGAAATTTAAATGCTAATAGAGTAAAATCTCTATTTAGGGATACCTTTGAAAAGCAAAGAACTCTAAATAACGTACAATTTTGCTTTCACGGAATTTTACAATCGATTTTCTTCTTCAGTTTTATGATCGTGTTAGCTATATGTAGTTAACTACTAAAATAGCAGAATTAAGGCACAAAAATATAATTAAAGGGGGTAAACAACACTCCAGATTTTAAAACATGGTATCCTAACCTACTGCTAATATTTGCATGAGCTCTCTACAAATTACGAAAATTGAAAGATTCTCATAATATGGATCGGCCATTTGACATTTTGTCAATTGTAATTATATATTAAAAGTTTAGAAGTGAAACTACTTTTTAGTTTAAAATTAAAACTTTTAAAAAACACAATCACATTCAAATATAACAATTCAAAATTGTTCTAGCAAATAAGATGATACGTCGAAAGTATAATATGCAATATAGCCAGGTTAAAATGATTGGTTTTATGCTTTTATTGTTCGAAAAAGAGTACAGGTTTTATGTGGATGTGCATGTTAGTGTTTTAGGTATTGACAAAGTCGGACATATTTTGGCAAAAGTTAGGTTTATCATTCAATTTAAATAATTTTATTTAAGTTTCAAACTAACGCATACACATCAACAACCCAAGCGAAAAACGTCCAAATGAAACAGACACAAGCAAATCTTTGAATAATATAAAACATAATGCGCGCAAGCACAAACATGAACTACTTAGTTGTCACGCGATCTATCATATAATCATCAAAATCCAACAGCGGAAG
>JARFOC010014347.1:0-10566 GCA_031763485.1 Osmoderma eremita | reverse complement strand
AAATTGGAGTACTTTCTGTTTTAACCAGAAGCAAATTTGTCGTTTGGCTATCGAAATTGATATGCCAATTGCCGGTTGTGGACCCTGGAAACAACCCGCAGCGCCCTCTTTTGCAAGGGCGTCGGCTCCCTGAATGAGGGAGTGATCCGGGACCCAGATTAGGGTTAGTTTATTGGACGACCCTATTATGTTCAGTATAGTTTTACAGCTCCAGATCAGTTTAAGGTGGTTAAAGTTTGAGTGCCTCCAATGCTTTCAAAGCAGCCTGACTATCGCTGTAAATTTTTATTGATTTGTGCTTGAGGTATTTATTCAAAATCTCTCTTGCGCACATCTCAGTGGCGTAGACTTCGGCCTGGAAAATTGTTGCATATTGCCCAAGGTTGTACTGTTTTCCAACTCTCGGGTTGCTGCAAAATATTCCTGCACCGACGCCCTGCTGTGTTCTCGAACCGTCCGTAAACCAGCAGGTGTCTGCTTGCGTCAGTCTATCCTCGTTACATCTCCACACCTCTCTAAGGATACTGTCTTAGGAAAAGCTACGTAAAAAATAACGAAGGCGCATTAATAGCAGAACAAGCTGAAATACTTGAAACATGGAGGGACTACTTTAAGAAGTTACTAAGCGATGGAGAAACGGAAGGACAAGAGGATCAACGTAGGATAGAAGAACCATCATATGAGGGAGTAAAAGAAGTAGTAAAAACCATTAAGAATAATAAAAAACCGGGAGAAAGTAATATAACATCGGAAGTGCTAAAAACGGGTGGGGAAAAATTACAGGATAAACTTACTGAAACGATAAAACTAATATGGAAGAAGGAGCAAATGCCGGCTGAATGGCTAAATGTGCTAATATGTTCAATACACAAAAAAACATGCATTACTCTGTGAGAACTACAGAGGCATTGCACTGTTGGACACCCGCTGTAAAGTACTGGGTCATTTAATAAGAAGAAGGCTAAATGCGGACGCCGAGAATATTCTAGAGGAGTTTCAAGCGAACTTTAGAAGTAATAGGACCACGACAGATCTAATAGTCTCACTAAAAGGAATTCAAACTAGTAGTTGAGTACAAAACTGAACTGCATTCTTTGTGCATAGATTTCAAAGAAGCGTATGACAGAATAAATAGGAGCGGAATGTATAAAGCAATGTTACAACTAGAGATCCCAAGAAAATTAATTTGGTGAAGATGACTCTAGACAATAAGAATAAACTATCATGTTGTGGGGCAAATCAAGAGAAGTTGAAGTTAGAAGAGGGTTGAAAGAAGAGGATCCTCTATCAACGACACTCTTCAACGTGACATTAGAAGAAATAATAAGGAATAGCAAAATAAAGACCACGGGAACCATATTTAATACTGATCACCAGGTTATAGCCTTCGCAAATGACCTAACAATAACCATAAAATCTAAAAATGAACTAAGAAAAATTACAAGCAGAATTGAACAGGAGGCAATGAAATTTGATCTACATTAAAATAAAACGAAATATATGGTTATGGGAGAAACAGGAAAATCCTTGGGAGGAGACGCGGTGAGCGCAAAAAGCAACAAAAAATATGTTTTCGAGAGAGTAAGTAAATCTGTCCACTTGAGAGTTAATATTGAAGAAAATTGGAGTGAAGAACAAGAAATCCAGGCAAGAATTGCAAAAGGAAACCGGAAATACGGAAGCCTGCCGAGTCTCATGAAATCAAAATATGTATCAAAGAAAACAAACGAGAGGATCTATAAAACAGTCATAAGATCTACCGCCACATATGCCTGTGAGACGTGAATCCTGAATAAGGTGGAAGAGGAATAGATAAAAAGATGGAAAAGAAAAATGTTGGGTGCTATATATGGAGGAATAACAACCGAAGAAGGATGGAGAAGACGTACAAATCTAAAAGTAGAAGAAGCATATGAAAGCCCCAATATCATACCGTTTGCCAAAGCCCAAGGAATAAGATGGCTGGGGCATGTAGAAATATTAAGCAGAGAAAGTTTACCAAAATTAGCCCTTTCCAGAAAACCAATAGCGAAAAGGAAAAAGGACAGACTAAGAGAGAGATGGATGAATAAAGTGGAAGAAGATCTAAAAAAAATGAAGATAGCAAATTGGAAGGGAATAGATGAGGATGGAGAAATATAGTCCGTAGAGCACTTCTAGAAAGTTCCTAATATTAGTATTTTATTAGCCCTAGGTCTTAACGGCCTGTAGAGCAAATTATTATTACTATTAATCTTAACAGGGAAACTTGAACTATCGATTTGTTAGTAAATGAATCATATAAAAAAAGAATTAGACACTATTTTATAATCTAGCAATTTGGATGAAGATTTAGACTTAAAGTGACATTACTAAAGAGACCTATACATTAGTCGAAAATAAACACCGGCCGTATAACCTTAGATTTAAGAATCGTATGGCCAACGCCGAAGAAATTCTTTTAGATTTCTTCCTCCTAGTTATAATTCTAGCGTCCATTAATCAATAACTTTATTCAAAATACGATTAATATGTGAAAATTATAATGGTGTCATCCGTGCCGTTTTCTTGACTAATTGCAGCTAGCCTGCTTTTGCCCTGCGGAATTAAACGAATGAAATGTTAACATTTCATTCATTCATATTTGGCATTAGTCTCTCTTAAGCATAGCAGGACGTTCTCCTTGTATATTGTCAGATCAGAGTGAATTTTTTAGGTTTGCGGTTAGGGAGTTGAGGATATGAAGATCATTTGTCCTTCAAAAGTTGTCCTCCTACGACTAAGAATTTACGTGTTTCAGCGATTTTTCGATATTTGGTTTTTTTCATTGAAGTTTCTATTGTATACCTTGGATATCATAAAACCTAATTTCTTAAAAACGAAGCGGTTGGCTTTGAAAAGGTTATGCATCGTTCTATTGCAAATTTAGTAAGCTTTTAAGTGAGGTATCACTCAACCCCTAGTGTAATTTAAAATATTGGGGGCTGACATTCCTGCGGAGGGTTGAAGCTATAATGATCGTTTGTGCTCTAAAAGTTGTCATTCGATCAAAAGTTGACGTGTCTTAGCGATTTTGTAAAAAAAGTTTTGATTCTTTAATATCCATTGTGTCTCGTTTTCCCACAGACAGATATGTGAGATCTACTTTCTTATATCCTACTTATATAGAAATAAGTACCTTACATATTTTGCTCTGCTGTAATCAGGCACCTCCAAGAATAATAAAGGCGTACACTTGAGAACACTCGGGTGGTCCTTCTAAGACTTTTTGCGTTCGGGGTGTGGGAGAAGGTTTTACATATGTTAGGGATAGGTAGGGAGGGAATGAAGGGAGAAGAAAAAGGGGCGCATGTTCCTAGTTTAAGTTATTTTCGCGTTCATTCGGTCATTGATAATGGGAATCCACTTATTCACGAAGCACGTGTCGTCCCGAAATAATTAATACTTTGTGTCGGAGGAGTAATCCAAACAGTGTGTTTATTGTGCTGCCCCACAGTCCTTGCAATCTTTACTGGGTGAAATCATGTTAAATATCCAGCTGGAAAGTATTGAAGGCACAAATACTGATAATGGCTCCGAATTGGTTTTTTCCCGGACGGAATCAAATACAAATGACCATAATGAAACAAAACAAGCTGCAAATTTCTAAAAAGGTAAAACGCGGCTAACACTAAAAAGTCATTCGTAAAGATACTTATAATACTTCTGGTCACGTAGTATCTGTGAAGAAAGAAAGAAATCCATATTCCCGAAAAGTTAGGGGCTCTAATAATGCTGATAAACGAAGAGAAATGAACTGAGAGTTTCTCTTCATATGTTGAAGTTAAAGACCTTCAGGATTCTTTTTTTAGCTGGATTAATAGAAGTTAGAGTGGATAAACACCGACAAGGCTCTGGTGTTGTCAAACCTACGATAGTTTCTTATAAATATAATACTTACTATAGCTGCTTTTTCTATTCATTATATTAAGTTTGACAATATGACATAAATAATCATTCTATAGGGCACGCACTACAGCAGAAGGGACAACATCAAACATTAATTTAAAATTTACATTTTATGAGAAGCCCGATGAGTGCCCGATAGCCATGTCTTCTCATCAAACATTAATATCCATCGCTAAAATTGAATACTGCAAAAATACATGGCGTGTATCTGCAAACATATGAACTCGTACAATATGTTTTGCTGCAAAACAACAAAGCGAATCCTAAATTTAAATATTCTTATAGGAAATATGTTGTGGAAATTTTAGATTTTCTTTCGGTAACCCACGTGTTCAAAATTCCACATATTGAAAAGAGAGTAGAATCTGAAGAAGAAAAGAAGAAATTTGGAACATTCAAGAGTTACTGTGACAAAAGCAAAGAAAGATTTGAATGAAAAGACGAAGTTGGCTTGTAAGGTTTGACGTGTTGAGGCACTGTACTTTGTACTTTGTAAGATACTGCATAATTTTTGTATTCACCTTGAAAGGACTAAAGGACAAAATGAAATGATCAGCTTTTTGCATTTCGTTAATAATTTTGTTAAAAAGGAAGTACAGTTTGTTTTCACTGCCGTTCCCAATAAATTATAATAAAAGTATTCAAATTCCATACTAATTTAAGAGAAAACATAATGTATGAAATAATAACATAAAATGTAAAAGTGTGTTCTCACCGGCGATAAAATCACAAAAAGGTATACATTGCATTTAAAAATATAGGGCTATAAGTTGCTTCTCGTGTGACGTAATGACCTACGTAATGACGTCATGTGTCCTCCTGTGTCCGGTAACTTTGCCTTGTCCGAATTTTACATACCTGCTTTGTTTCTCTGACATTTGCATTATAACTTTCAGTGATTCACATAGTCATAATCGTCATGCGATACGTCCGCAGTATGTTCTTGTAAGTGCATAAGTGAGTTCTGACTGCAGATACCTTGAACTTATTACAGCATAATTTTATTTGTAAACATAAAAGCACCAGAATATCTTAGCTTCAGCTTAATTTGATCACTGCGATTTGAGTATTTAGAAAGGGAGATAGTAGTTGTGTTGCTTTTATAATTAGAATTATAAATTCACACTATTATACGAAATGTTATAGTAGTACAGTAGGTATTTTATTAACACCCACAGGAACTGATATATGTATAGTAATTGAAGAACCAAAGAGATACTGTTTCTTGCAAAACAAGGAAATTGTCATATTATTCTAAGAATGACAAGAGCAAAAACAAGCCCAAAATCAACTAACTAACCAGTATTGTAGTTACAATGTACGTCCGATTTTTCTCGATATGAGCTGTCGGTTTCAGTCGCACATATTTGGCAGCAACCGAGGTGAAGCCTGTTTCGTCGCTCCACTCAGCTACTTTGACCATTGCACTGTTGACCGTCATTTCCACAACGTGCAACGTATAATTCTGCCGCCTACCATCTTCACTAAATCGAATTTCGCCAGTTAAACCTTCCAGTTCTACCTACAAAGGAAAAGTAAACGCAAATAAGATAGAAATATATTTTTATTTTATTCTATTTAACTATTTTTGTTCTTTTTTTTTATTGTTTAATGGTGAAGTAGATAAAATCATATCGGGTGACGACAGATGAAAATCACAAGGAAAGGGCTTGCTAAAACCAACTAACCTTCCGTAAAAATCTTGAGATCTTATCTCCGTGTTCCCAAGGCGTAACCCAGCCCCCAGAAGCATTACAGTCGAGTCCCTTGCTTCCATTGTTGAAAATTTGCCCTCTCCGCAGATTATTCCTGAATACATCCGGTTTCTTTCGCAGTAACTTATTGAAAGCTTCAACCAAGACGAAAACAGCGTCGTACATTAAACCAGCTTGGGCGGATATGCTTTCTCGACCAGCACCCTGCGATGTTGCTGGATCGAGCTTCTTCCACCCTTCTAGGAAGTCTTTGACGTGTTTCCTCGAGACGTCAACGATTCGGAAACCAGTTATGTTAATGGCTCCATATTCGATCACTTCGCTTTCCCATCTGTCATCCATAACCTAAAATGTTATTTTCTTAGTGAAATTATTGACAACTTTATAAAACGGATATGTAGCCCAGTGTATGAGTATTTAATCAAAAGCCTATATCAAGCACTTTGGATAAAATTGACAAAAATTATGCAATTAGTACCATTTGTGAGTCTATTTGGGGTTTCTAAAATAATTTTCTTCAAAGTTTATATCGATATGCCTCGTTTTGCTTAAATACGATCGAAATGAATATCTTGTTTGATACGATACATCCCCTTTCGCTTTGTTTGAATCCAAACATCTTATTTAAAGAAAAATGAGTACTCCTGTAGATTCAAGGATACGATTATTAGCAGTTCCTCTCTTTGGTTGTGTCTTTACCATACATTACTATTTTTATTCATTGTTATTTTTCTGTTATCATTGTTAGATTTGTATGACAACGATAAAGAGATAACTAACGCGAAAGAAAATTGCTACAACAAATGCAATTTATATCATAGAATTCGTAAGACGTACTATGAAAGACATTTTCTGTTAAGTAATGATGTTAAAACTGCAACAGTGCTGCATTGTCATGTCCCAGACGTGTTCTTTCATGATCTCAAAATAATAAAATTCTATTCATACTTTTGTTTGAAATTTGTTGAACTTTACTTTAAGCTTTGTCTTGTTTTGAAATTTACTTTCATGAAATCATTTAAGTGTTTATTTTGGACACACTGTATTGGATCTCTTCTCACATCACAGTAAATTGATTAATTCGGGATACATGTTTCGATTATGCGATTGTCAATGGGACTCCACGTATTTCCAAAACGCGTGTCCCGAAATAATAAATTTATTGTGAGGTGAGGAGTAATCCCATACAGTGTGTTTTCTATATTGCCCCACAGACCTTGCAATCTCTACTATTTCAAAATGTCCTCTGTTGAATAAAAACTCTTCAATTAGGCGGGCAGTTGACTTCTATCTAATATGTGCAAATCAAATAAATAGGTCTATTTCTTTAATACTCAGTATCGGGAAATCCATACCACCCAAATTGATTTAATAAAATTCGGGACATATATTTCAAAAGCACGTCGGCTCTCATTGTCAACCAATTCCCGAATAACGAAAGTTATGTCTAACATGCACGTTTAAAAAAGGAAATATGTACATCTATCTCTATTTTTATGAACATACTTATAGTTATATATCCGATAAATCTGCCTAACCCGAATTGAAGGTAGTATTTATGAGCGTTGGGCGTACAACATTTGTTTTTGCGCGTTTAAGAAAAATATACAAGATGTCCCTTTTCTGTCTAGGTAAAAATATTCATTAAACTGGAATCTTCTAAAATTACTTTTTCGCAATTTAGTAAGTTCGATCCTTTTTTAAAATATATATCGTTTCATACGCGTCTAGTTCTCGCGGCGAACTTACGTTCCTTAATAATTTCAAATTATCGGAAGTAATTCGATGATTCGTTTCAATCATGTATTGCGCTACACTCGATTCTTCTGATCTATTATAACGGTAATGGGCGATATGTTCTTTAAACCGCGTTTCTATAGCTCTTCTTGTCTGTCCAATATAAACCTTATCACAGTCGGCGTATGAAATCTCTTAAATTCCCGACCTTTGTTTTTGAGAAAATGTCCTTTGGATTTTCCAGAAGGTTACGTAACGTATCCCGATTGCCAAATTTTGGCTTTTAAACACACCATTCATTCCTGTTCCGATTTTATGAAACGGTAATTAAACAAATTTCTTTTCTCGCGGTTCTATTGACACTAAGATTGTGTAATTGATTAGAAATTGTTTATGTTGGATTTTTTTGAGCGTACTTTCGACATCAGTAGATCGCTGTATTCTTAATGTTTTTCAATTCTTTATTATATCTACTCTTATTCAATGGGAATTTTACTAATCTATTAATTAAGAAATTAATCGCGGCCATTTTTTTGTTGCGCGCAGTGATTTTGAATTGGTTGAAAATGGCCGCTTACTACTACGCTACCTACTAAATCGCGAAAAAGGAATTTTAGAACATTCCAGTTTAATGAATATTTTTACCGAGAAAGAAAAGGGACATTTTATATGTTTTCCTGAAACGCGCAAAAACAGATAAATACTACCTGTTATTCGGGTTAGGAAGATTTTTCGGATATATTACTTATAAGTGTGTTCATAAAAATAGAGATAGATGTACATATTTCCTTTTTAAGACGTGCATATTATTTCGTTATTCGGGAATTGGTTGACAATGAGAGCCAACGTGCTCTTGAAACATATCCCGAATTTTATTAAATCAATTTGTGTGGTGTGGGTTTCCCGATACTGCGTATTTGTGACACCAGTCCACAGTCCTTGCAATTCTTCACATATATTTCTTTCTTTATTCCCTAATGTCATAGGGAACATATCATAAGAATGAAAATTTTAAAATTAAATGTTACCGGTTAGGGAATCTAGAATCGTTCGGTAATTTAGTAAGTATCCGTGCGAATATGGTGGAAGTGGAAGTTGCACTTCCTATTCTACCAAAGAAACAATGACAAAATTGAAATGATGAAATTGCAAAGGTGTTTTTCACCCAGAAAAATGTTCCCATATACATCTGTTTCATAGTGTAGTGCACAATTAATGCCAACATTCTAAACTGCCTTAAACAGCGTCGTATTTTTGAAATTAAAAATGATCTGATCTAAATGAAGTAAGAAATGTTGTTGCACGTTGTATTAACTCCTTAGAATTAAAAGTTTTTTAGGTTCAACAATAAACATTTGTTTTACGTGCCCTTGATTAAGCAGAGAACACATCCAATATACCCTTATATATAAGTGGTAATTATAAATCGTACATTTTACAACGTAGAGTTAATGGTAGCAAAGAAAATTCGACGGAATGACCATTTTCCGTGTAGCCCTAATAGGTTATTTAAATAAAAACCTCTTTTTTCACACAGATTTTCACGTAATCGCGAAATCTATTGAGTTTTTGCAAGTTTTATGTTGAAACGTCACGCAACAAACAAATAAAAAGGGAAACATTAGGTATTGTTACGTAGATACGAACAAGAATGCTATTGTATTGATCGTATATGTCTGCACGTAACATTTTTCACATATTTTCGATCACTTTAATATGGTTCAGAAAAGCGACTGCAGAATGTCACCTCATGTAATTAAATTTGTGCGGATGTTTGTTCTAAAATGGAAGGAAACGTGTGAAAATTTTCCAGTAGCCTACCCCACGTGTTTCCTATATTCGTTCGTATATAACTTTCATTCTATTATATTTATATTCAAGTCACAATTAAAATAATTAAAATAAAATCATTAAATAATCAATATCATTATCTAGTTCATTACTTGCCGTTAAATAAAGTGCGTTCGGCAAATATCTACCGTAATCATAATTACACCTGGTATTAAAAGGATGACGCGACGCCTTCATGCGATAACTCACCAGTCCGGACAGTAGATAATGGTAAGTCCTTTTTCCTAAGGCGATATCCCTCACGTGGCTTACGACGATTTCCTTTGCCATATCCGCTGAGCAGTCGAGTACGACGTATTTGTGTTCCCAGCGCGATTGTTCTTCCAAACCTCTCAAGAACACTAAGGCTTCGGTCACATTACCGATTCTTCTCACGGTCCCAACTTGAAAACTTTCGTTCCCCGGTATTAAACCCTGATAAATTTGTTGGAGACGTAATAATCCTGGAAAGATTTTTAAAATAGATGATTCAATATTTACACATGTAGGTCTGCTTATTAAAAAAAGAATGTGATTGATAGTTTGATAGATAATTTACGTTTTATTTAATAATTCTTTCGGATTGCTATAACTATGGAACCTTATTGGATCCAGTATCGTTATCCTTCAATAAGTTTACTTTCAAATTAATGTTAATTTTTCATTGTTTTACGCTTATGCACCAATATTTATTCTTTATAATAGTTTGACACTTCATTTAAGTTTATTTCTAGGCGCAAGCCAATATTTCAAACTTTCTTTTAAAGAAGTATTCATTAAAGGACATCTTATTACTAGCTTGCCTTTGTGGGATATTGGTTTGTGGATAGAATTTATAATTTTATAACTTTGTTCAAAATACATACCATTTTTCGACGAACTTTGTACCTTTGCGAAGTTCAATGAAATGTTTTGTACATATACGAAGTGTGTAAATTAAATAATGAGACTGACAACTTGCGTTTGATATGACAACACGTGAAGCACGGGACATGAGAGGGGTGACAAGTGGACATTGTAATACGTGTTCAATGCAAGTTTGAACTCGGTCAAGTCATTTGGTTGTGCGTTGTCGTTTTTTCCGTGAATCCGGTTTTCGTAGTGCGTTCTACAAATGAAAGGCATTCATTTCGAGCAACGGTGTGCTATCAGTTTTTGCTTCAAACTTGGGCAAAGTACAACAGAAACTTTTGCAAAACTTCAGCAGGCCTACGGAGGCAGTGTTTTGTCAAAAGCCCAGATTTTTCGGTAGTTTAAAGCATTTTCAGAAGGAAGAGAGTCGATGGGCGATGAGCCACGCAGCGGAAGGCCTTCAACTGCAAGAACCGATGGCAATGTCGACAAAATCCGCGATCTT